>SNQJ01S0012553.1:74495-86230 GCA_010110895.2 Picea sitchensis
TTGTGGAATCTCCATCCTCTTTGCATCTTTTACATTCATCCATGGAGTTGGCTACCTTGGAATTCAAATATGTGGAGTGGTTGCATGCATGCACAATTTTGGAGGGAACATTCCATGTGGACACTTGACATTTGAATTGGCTTTATGCATATTTTTGGTGGTGCATCCCTTTGATGAGCATTATTTGGTGCATACTACTACTAGTTTTGGATGAGGGTGAATTGCTTTGGAGAGGTTAATGTCCACATGTTATAACATGGTCAACCATGGATTGAGGAGAGATCTAACTAATCAATTATTATAATAATTTTTTGACTTGTCATGGAATTAGTTAGCAAATAATAATATTTTATCGTATAAGAGAAGAGACTCACTCTATAAAGAAGAGCTCTCTCTCTCTCTCTCTCCATTGTAAAGGGCAGAGAATTTGGGGATTTAGGATCTCTCCTCTTAGGCTACATTGCACAACATTTTGGCAAGCTTAATGGAGAATTTGAGGTATATTTTCAATTGATGTGAGGCTTTATTGTGCACTTATATTTTATGTGTTGATTTTGTATTAAGAAACCCTTGTAGCATGTTGTGATTGTCATTATAATGAACCATGTTCATTTTGAATGGAGTAATGTGAGGTATCAACCCTCTTATTTCTATTGTGATTATGTTATCCTACATGATTCTTATTATTGGTTTTTGGAGTCTTAACTAGGATGGACCTTCAATCTTTCATCAAATTTAGGTCCTTGAGAACCATTAATTGCGTATGGATTTGGCACTTAGCAATCTTTTCCACCATAAGAGATTTGTTAATGAGTAATGTAAGTATTTATAATCATTTTAGACAAAAATAATTATTTTTACTTACATAGACTTCCTTAACACTTTTAAAAGTGATTAATCAAATTAATTAAATTATTACAATAATTAGTTGAATAATACACTCCAAATCTATTCCAATACTCAACCAAATTGAGAACAAATTTATTTCATTTCATTAAAATTTTATAAATCTATCCAAATTTTGTGAAATAGTTGCTAGAACCTAAAATATATTTGTATAGTCTTCAACAAACATCTCATTGAATTTATTGAATATTGTAAAGGTAATTATAGTTTCTATTAGTTAAATGTAAGTTATTGAATCTACAAACTCATCAAATTCTACATTGATGTGTTAAATGATCCTTATATCTTTTTATGTACGAGTTTCTCCTTCCAACTATTGAAAAACAATATTCAACTTATCATGCTAAGAAATCTTAAATTGAAGGATATGGGAGATTTTAAGTTTGACATTTCATTTTCTGATCATGTCTTAATTATCCCAAAGCCATCCATAATTCCAAAGTGTGCATTGATTTCAACTCATGGATTATTCTATTCATGTTCATGATGTTCAAGCAGGTTTTTCCCTTTATAAAACCGTGTAAATCTATGTTTCCTAGGAATATCTTTGTAAAGATATTTTTATGTAGAATTAGTTCTTAGAAAAAAAGAAATACATAATTGTTTCTATTTACCATTTCTAAGAGTTATCTTTTGAGAATAGATTTATTTCCATTTAGATTAGATTTATTTCTTATAACAAAAAATAGTGGAAATCAAAACACTTTGAAATTCCTACATTCATCAACATAAAATATAAAAACAATGAGATTAATAAAAAAATATGTCATGATATATATAGGCATGACAACCAACTGGAAACCTAGGCCTGACAACGAAATTGCTGGGAGAAGAAAGCCGTTCTCTAATATTAAAGAAAAGGCAGCCATTCATATGGAAAATGGGCTTATGTAAACTAAAACAATAAATCCTGGTAGCACTTAGTTTGTGTAGAAACTTATCACGTCATCAATTGCGTTGTCGATTGGCTCGTATTTGATGTCATTGGCCTGTAGTTCCCAACGCATTCCGTTCCAGACATTGGCAACATCATTGTTGGTGCCCAAGTGACTGTGTATTATACCGCCATTTCTCAGCGCTTGAACGTCCTCAGGTGTATCGATCAAGCGATCCATCAAGTCCACATATGACATGAGGGGTTGTGATCTCTTTTCCTGTTTAGAAGCTTCAAATCGCACCAAATTTCTCAAGAGAGCGTCTGTTCCGCCGTCCATTTTAATTGCGGGTAAGTAAAGCGTGAGGTTTCTGCGATCGAAACGAATTGTTTTGAGCAACCCTTC
The DNA here is from genome assembly GCA_010110895.2 of Picea sitchensis. Lineage (NCBI taxonomy): Eukaryota > Viridiplantae > Streptophyta > Pinopsida > Pinales > Pinaceae > Picea > Picea sitchensis. The sequence continues at coordinate 76,682 of SNQJ01S0012553.1, forward strand.
GTTTCGAGCGAATTTCACCCCTTTACCTCTGAGTTGTACCGCTAGTGGGAGAGTGATGTCGTGGACGCGTCGCTTGTTTTTCCCCCTTTTATAAGCGTGTTTAAAATCTGAAGAGCCGATGATATTTTCATACACAAATTCCAAAAGATGCGAATCATCCTTCAATGGGACTCTAGCTATTACCTGCGAATCATACTGGATAGGTGACAGTTTGAGCCAAGCGTGTTTTAGAATAGAGTCGAGATCTGTATCTGCCTGCCTGTTTTCATCTTTATTTGCATCCCGTCCCCATTCAAGGATCTTTTTCAAGACATAAATGGGTATTTGATTTTCAATTTTAATAACAGCTTCTTGAACTGACAATTGCCGGGCCCCTAAAGATCTAGGAAACAGAAACACGTACCATTCAGCTTACTCGCCATATTTAAACGCTAAGCTATAACCGATATTGCCATCTTGAAATAAAATAGATTTTTTTATGATTTTTTTCTTTATCCGATTTCAACTAATTAATTGTCCAAACAACTCTAAATAAATACCTCCTAATTAAAGTAAGCACCTACCCATCTTTTGTATCCTCTAATCTTCATAAGACTGACTTTAAATTTCCAGCAAAATTTTGATTGAAAAGGAGAGCATACCTCAAGAATTCCAAAAGTAATAAGCCACTTCGAGCCATCATCCGACCTAGCTCTTCCTCACTGTAAAGAGCCGTCATCCGACCTAGCTCTGTGTTACTTTTACTTAAACGCCTCTCGACGCCAGCATACCATTTCCGAATCTTAAGAGTATCACCTATCATATTCTTCACCAGCTCCTCGAAATTGCACTGTCCATCGAGAGCGAGGAGGTCGCTTTCAATGTTTTCTGACCCGTGGGGAAGGAGATGAAAAAGGCCCGGAGGAAACATCTGAGGCACATTATTCGATTGGGGTGGTATCCCAACCTGATCGTTTGCTTTTTCGGGTGGCTATGACGAGCCAGGACGATTGACGATTGACTTTAGCTTAGAGAAGATGGCTTTTCCACGCTTCAGCATAGAGGAGGAGATGGTTTTTCCACGCTTCAGCATAGAGTGGATGGTTTTTCCACCCTCATCTTCTGTCTTTTCTGTTACCTCTGGCGTCTGACGGATAGAGGAGGAGATGCTTTGGGTGCGCTTTCCACGCTCATCTTCTGCCTTTTCTGTTACCTGTGGCGTCTGAGGCATATCAATCCTGGACTCGCCCATGATGCAGCAGGGCCGTATTCCTTTAAGGATTTAGCCTCCTTAGCACCAACGAAAAATCAATACTGATATGACCGGAAATCTACAGATCCAAATAGCACAAGATAGGGCACGACCAGGCAATTTCCTCCTAGTAGATGGCGTCGTTAGATCACAAGGATTTCAACTGTGTTAGAAAAGTACATCTGCTATTTTTCTGCATAAGAGGCAGTCTGATGCGCACACTGAACACGTTTACAATATGATGCGCTCACTGAACACGCAGTTGAAATTTGTGAAGTTCACATTTACAATATACTACTCAGGGCAGAGCCAAATTCATCAATCCCAATTCCAGACATTGAAGGGACACAGGTAAATGCGCTCGCAGCTAGAAGATTTAGTGGATCCGTTTTCACGTGAAGAAATGCTGGTGCCCTTGTCATAAGCTGTCATACTTGACATCTCAGCAGTGTTAATCTTCTATAGGGTAGTCTCATTATTGAGGATTGAGGCTATAGGCACTAAGGCACCCCCTATAAACCCTTTCATTCTCTTATAGCTTTCAGCGTGATCATTCCCCTTCTGAAGACTATCATTCCTCTAGAGGTCTTAGCGCAGTCATTCACCTATAGCTTTCAAAGCAATCGTACCTCTATAGCTCTTAAGGCATGCATGTACAGGATTTTATAGTATAACTTGTAAGTACCCATTCGAATTTTTGACGGGTGTATGAAGTAGTTGTACGTCAATTTGACAGGTTCAGAATTTTAATCCAAGTAAACAATGACGTGTAGATTTCATATCAATATGTCAAATACGGGTTCGCACGCCAAATACGTACTACAACCCGTCAAATTCCAGGCCGTGACTGTCTTGTTCACTGCTCTACAGCTTTTACGCCCGTGACCATCTTGTCGTTCCTTCAATGTTTGTGTTTTCTATCTTTATGAGAGCTCTTAAAGGACCTGTCGCTTCAATTTTATGGTCGGATTATAAAAAAATTTAACCTAAAATAATTCCACATAATATCTTAATCGAATTGTTTTGAAATGTTTTGGTCTAACACTTTTAATCTCTTAACCAAATATTATATGCACCATTTCTTCATCATATCTTGATCCAAAATCTCTAAACCAAATATTATATGCACCATTTTTTCATCATATCTTAATCCAAAATGCATGATTCATATTGAGTTATCCACTCTATACACATGGTATATAGTTTTGAGTTAGGCTTGACTTTGTATTAGTTCATGGTTGACCATAAAATATACACCCCTTTATCTAAAGTTTTAAAAAATAATTATTTATTTTAAAATTTAAATCTCATTTATGTGATATCTTATTGGCCAAAAACTTTGAAGTCTTATTGTTGCCTTCACTTCCCCCAATGTAATTGTAATAAACATTTCTTGTTTTTTTATATATATTGTCAAAAGTTGGGGGCCCATCTTATTAAATAAATAACCCTTTCTTTTTTTGCATGGATATGTATTTTTTTTTTGTGGTTCTCATTTAATGGGTACCTTTTTCCTAGTCACATTTAAATAAAATAAAATAATATTTTGTAGGTAGGATTCAAATGGATGACAATTTTACTTTCTCTTTCACAATTATTTGAGTGTTAAAGTTAAAATAAAATAATATAATATTTTGTACAATTCAAAGTTGATGGCATTTGTAATTTTTTTTTCACAATTTTTTTAAGGGTTAAACTTAAATATAAGTTTTATTTTTATATTACAATTTAAGGGTTAAACTTTAAATATAAGTTTTATTTTATATTACAAATTTTGAGTGTTAACCTTAAATATAAGTTTGAGCTTTTACAATGTATAATCTAAATGTTTTATGAAATTGAGTTTTTTTAAGATCATTCAAAATAATGTGAAGGGATATTGGTTATTATACCTACCTCTTGCGGTGGTATATAGTATTGGATATGTTATTGATCATCTATTAGCTGGGGTTTGACCAAAATAGTTTTGAGCATTTTTAAAGGTATAACATTACAATTTGTTTTTTTTAATTATTTTAAAACATTTTTCTAAATTGTGATTAGTTGTTCAAATGCATCTCTTATTGTCGTGGCTGCATAAAGATCTTCAATGGCTATGGAAGGATCTTCAACGTTCGTTAATGAGATGAGACTCAATGTCCTTTAATGAGATGACGCTTGCCTGTCATATTCAACAAATGAATTTGTTATTTATCTCGACACATGCGGTGGATTCAATACAACTATTGTTTTATTTTATTATACCTGCATAGCGGTAGGTATAGACTGCCATGCAGCCTTGTTAAGCATATTCTGCAGCCTTGTTAAGCATATTCTCAACACCGAATTATATCATTACACACAAAACCATTATGTGAAGTACAAAATGCATATGCCTATATACTAAGCATATGGACAAACAAAGAGTAAATGTATTCAAATAATAAAATAATACCACATCGTGAGAGACTAAAGCATATGGACAAACAAAGAGTAAATGTGTTCAAATAATAAAATAATACCACAGTGTGAGAGACTAGATAGTAAATGTGTTCAAATAAAAAAATAATATCACATTGTAAGAAACTAAAGCATATGGACAAACAAAGAGTAAATGTGTTCAAATAATAAAATAATATCACATTGTAAGAGACTAAAGCATATGGACAAACAAAGAGTAAATGTGTTCAAATAATAAAATAATACCACATTGTGAGAGAATATAGATAGTAAATGTGTTCAAATAAAAAAATAATATCACATTGTAAGAGACTAAAGCATATGGACAAACAAAGAGTAAATGTGTTCAAATAATAAAATAATACCACATTGTAAGAGACTAAAGATGAACCTTCAACTTAAGAAATGGTAAACAAACATGATATCACATGGCATCCATACCAAAGTTTTGTTCTTTGAATTTAGTAATCACGATTCACAATCACAAACTTTGAAATTAATAATCACTATTCACAATTATCATCATCGACAATTTCCAAAACTTTATTGTTAACCATTTTTGTCAGGACAATATACACTCTCACCAAAACAATATCACCTCAAACACATATAACCAATAAACACTTACTTCACATAACCATCCACACCAAAACAATATCACATCAAACACATATAACCAATAAATACTTACTTCACATAACCATCCACATATTTTCACATCTAGTACCTTAAACTAATAAATCACAAGTCATGTCAAATGACCCTTACACAATTTTTTATCAAATTTCTACTTTCAAATAATTTGATAAATCTCCATAAAAAATAATATTTAAATATCTCTTAAACGTATATAATATAAACTAAGCCAATTAACCTTGAGTAATAAAAAAAAAAAAAATCTCTGGGCCACATTTCCTACGCTGAAGCCCTAGTCTCCCGAGTCCCGGGGTATTAATCTCCTTAGCATTTCATTCGTGTAGGCATACCACACACTGCACAGCCCCGCTTCCCCATCGATGGAAAACAGAAGGACAAATTCTAGAATCTGTAAGTATGTCTCAGAACTGAACTAAACTGAGAGGAGCTGTTTGATATCCATAACATTTTTCGAAATCTTCAAGCTTATAAAGTCGCCATTTACTCGGAGGAGATTGCCTGGTCGTGCCTATCTTGTGCTATTTGGATCTGTAGATTTCCGGTCATATCAGTTTTGTTTTTTCGTTGGTGCTAAGGAGGCTAAATCCTTAAAGGAATACGGCCCTTCTGCATCATGGACGAGACCAGGATTGATAACACTCAGACGCCACAGCCAACCGAAGAAGCAAACGATCAGGTTGGGACACACCCCCAATACATCTTCCGCAAGTCGAATGACTTGCCTGCTGAAAAGTTGAAAGCCTATGTGCCTCAGACGTTTCGTCTAGGCCCTTTTCATCGCCCTCCTCAGTTCCAAGCTGACGAGTCAGAAAACATTAAAAGCAAGCTCCTACTTCCTTACTATAGAGACTGCCATTTGAAGGAGCTGGTGAAAAATCTGATAAGTGAAGGGGTTACTGGTACGATTCGGGATTGGTATTATCAGCACCAGTGTCGTTCAGGGCGGATGATGGCTCTTTACCGTGACGAAGACCTAGGGCGGCTGATGGCTCTTTACCGTGACCAAGACCTAGGGCCGATGATGGCTCTTTGCGGTGACGAACACCTAGGGAAAATGATGGCTCAAGATGGCTTACTACTTCTGCAATTTTTGAGGTATGCTCTCCTTTTCAATCAAAATTTTGCTAGAAATTTCAAGTCCTCTTATGAAGATCAAAGGATATAAAAGATGGGTAGGTGCATACTTTCATTAGGAGGTACATAGTATATGGTTTATCTTAAACATAAGATTCTCACCTTTATGTTTTTTAAGATGGGCAGAGTTAAGATCGGTTAGCTTAGCCTCCTTTTTTGTTGTTGTTTAAATATGGCAAGTAAGCTGAATGGTAAGTGTTTCTGTTTTCTAGATTTTTACGCGATTTACATCAGAATAGAGCATCTTTCTTCGCTCCCCTTCTCAATGAGATCTTAACGAGCCGGGTCTGTAATCCAGATGGTTGCTATCGACCATTGGAACAGCAATTCGCAGTCCAGGAAGATGTTATTAAAATTGACAATCAAATACCCATTTTTTTCTTAAAAAAGATCCTTCCATGGGAGGCAGGTACCTATCGATCGGATGAAGACAACCCGATCGATCAACGGCGGGCAGATACAGATCAGGATCTCGTCTCTATTCTCAAACACGCTTGGTTCAATCTGTCACCTATTCTCTATAAGTATGGCAATCCGGATTTGCATGTAATAGCTGTAGTCCCATTGAAGGATGATTCGCATCTTTTGGAATTTGTGTATGAAAATATTATCAGCTCTTCAAATTTTAAACACCCTGATAGACTGGGGAAAAACAAGAGGCGCGTCAGCCGCATCACTCTCCCACCAGCGGTACAACTGAAAGGTAAAGGGGTGAAATTCGCTCCAAACAAAGGACGGCTCAACGAAATTCGTTTCGATTGCAGAAACCTCACGCTTTACTTACCCACAATTGAAATGGACGGCAAAACAGACGCTGTCTTGAGAAATCTGGTGCTATTTGAAGCTTCTAAACAGGGAAACGAATCACAACCCCTCAGGTCATATGTGAACTTGATGCAGCGCTTGATCGATACAGCCGACGACGTTCAAGCGCTGAGAGATGGCGGTATAATACACAATCACTTGGGCACCAACAAGGAAGTTGCCAAAGTCTGGAACGGAATGTGCGAGCTAATCGACAAAAAGATCAAATACGAGCCAATCGACAACGCTATTTATGACGTTAAAAGCTTCTACACAAGCAAATGTAGAACCATGTGTACTGAATATTATCGAATGTATTTCTCAAAGCCATGGTCGGCAATTTCTTTCTTAGCAGCATGCATCTTATTGGGTTTAGCTGGATTTCAAACTTATCTCGCCTGGGAGCAAGTCCACCTTCAACGAGAAAATATGCCCAAAACATAATCGTGTAATACTGGGAATGGATGCAAACTCTATCTGGCTATATTGAAGTACCAGGGCAATTATCATGTCCTCCTGTAATCATTCCAACTAAGTGCTACCAGGATTTATTGGTTTAGTTTACATAAGCCCATTTTCCATATGAATATCTGCCTTTTCTTTAATATTATAGAACGGCTGTCAGCAATTTTATCGTTGTCAGATGGATTCCGTGTGAGGCTTTCATATATAGAGTATGATAACGAGGGAGCAATCTTCTATCCTGAATTTCGTTTTTCAGTAAAAACAATAAAAACAAAACAATAAAAACAATGGGTATGAATTTCATCAAACAAATTTTTAGGGATAGTTTGAGTTTTAGCATGGATCACAGTTCCATTGATTTCACAGTTCTATACATTTCAAAATCTTATCTTAGCGGTTTAATCTTATTTTAAACCAACCCGATGCTCAGAAAATCCATCAAATTTTAGATTGATCCAAAATTTAAAAATAGACGGCAGGAAAACCTGCTGGAAAAATAACTCAAAACTGAAGATTGCTCCCTAGTTAACCTCCTTACTTTTGTACATTTCATTGACATGCTTTGTGCATTAATTAGTATAAATAAATTTATTAGAATTTTAATTTCTTAAATATTAAAAAGGGTTAAAATCACAAAAATTAAATTTACTTTTATATATATAACTAGCACAGCCTCAAACTCGTGGTTGGTGAAAGATGAAAGGTTTCTGCTGGTAAAATTTTCAACATTCACATCTCTCCATTCTGTAACAAAATCTTAATCTTTGTTGATCATAGTAAATTTTAAATAAGATCAAGTAAAAGTAAAAAAATAAACATGTAAACGGATGTCTTTATAATAGTGAGGAAGTTAGTGGTTGAAATCACAACCATTGATTTATTGGGGCTATTAAGAATATTTCATCAATATTTAATCTTGTCCATACAAAACTGATTAAACACTAAAAACCTATTAAATGTGCTCATTGTGAATAGGTGTACACCATTGTCAATAGGTGTACACCTTTTGACCTAATTAATTTATTTTCATATTATATATTTTTTATTATTAATATTTTCTTACAGATATTCTTTACTAATTTTGATTAATGGGAATAATCCATCTATTCACAAATATGGTATTAATTTAATATTTTAATGGTTTAGGAATTATGTGGGAAGTTAGTTTTTCATCTTTATATTGGGAATTTTGTTTATGAAATTTTGATTATTAATAAACCAATTCATTATTTTTTTCAAAAAATAAATTTGAAAAATAAAACTTTAATTCATTAAAAAAATTACTTCACCAAAATTAAAACAATTTGAATACCCCATATTCAATACAATAATGAATATATTACCTCTAACACATATAACCAATAAACACTTAATTCATATAATCATCCACATATTTTCACCTACTAAATCACAAATAATACCTTAAACGATTAAATCACAAATAAACTCAAATATCCCTTACACAATTTTTTTTATCAAATTTCTATCCAAAAATAATATTCAAATTATTTTTTTTTTATAAATCTCCATCCAAATATAATATATTAACATCTCTTAAACATATATCAATATAAACTAAACTAATTAACCTTCGGTACTATAAATATTTTCCTATAACCACCGACCCGGTTGGTGGATTGTCTCAATTTTAAAAAAACACAAAGTACTTTTGTTTGTCTTTTTCTGGACATGTCTCTTCGGTACTATAAATATTTTCCTATAACCACCGACCCGGTTGGTGGATTGTCTCAATTTTAAAAAGATACCAAGTACTTTTGTTTGTTTTTTTCTGGACATGTCTCTGTTTTCCCATGCAAAACTCTATGTATAAAGCTAGCAATTTGCCATAGATTAGTAAGCTAAATTAAAAGGTGGTAGATTATTTTGAAAATTTTTAGTTAGATATTTTGTCTAAATTTTATAGCTTTTTTAAATTCACTCAAAAAATTATATTATTAATTTTCTTTTCCTTTTACAGATACATATCTTTCCCAATGTCAATTGCCGGAACAGCAGAGCTCAACTATAATCATCTAATTCTTATAATAATAATAAAAGTTGTGAATTTACCATTTTTAAAGATAATAAATTTATTTATATTTTTATAATTGCAATTTAAAATTAAGAATATTTTATCAAATTTAAATTTACAATATTTATGTAAAATATAAGGAAAGTAAGCTTAAACAAATTAATGCTATATATATAATATGTATTCCACTTATTTATACAAAACATATATCTAAAATTCACAATACATGTTTAAATATTTTAAATTTATATAAACTAGCACAGCTACATAATTGTGGCTGATCAACGTCGAAAAGCTGATAACATGAAAAGAATCCTTAAAAGAATATATTAAATTTTATTATTGATTAACAAATAAATGGTTGAGCTTCATTTATTTGATGTTAATATTTTAATTTTTGTTAATCACTTAGGTGTTAGCTATCAAAGTAATTTTTAAATATGATTAGGTAAATGTGAAAAAATAAACACATAAACGGATGTCTTTATAATAGCTAGGAAGTTAATGATTGAAATCACAGCCATTTATTTTGTGTGACAAATAAGAATATTCCAGCCACATTTAATGTTGTCCATAGAAAACTTATTAAGCACTAAACCCCTATTAAATCTGCCCATTATCAATAGGTATACGCCTTTCGGCATAATAATGTCAAAATATTTTATTTGTGGGATTGTGTTTCTTCCGCCACGGTACTACAGGTAGCTTCTGAGAGTTAATGAATGGAAGGCCGCCAGAGATTGTGAATTCTCCTATGTTTTCTCGACCTGAAGTTGTTATTAATACG
>SNQJ01S0012553.1:118090-160114 GCA_010110895.2 Picea sitchensis
TTACCTAGGCTTGCCTTACCTTTCCTTCACTCGCCATTCCTTTCCTTGCCTTACCTTACCTAAACCTAGACCTATACCTCGACCTTTCCTAGCCATGCCTTGCCTTGTCTTACCTTTTCTTGCCTTGCCATGTCTAGGCTTTCCTTGCCTTCCATTGCCTTGCCTTGCCTTGTCCTTCCATTGCCCTGCTTTGTCTAGATATTTAGATTGTGAGGAAAAGTTGGTGCTGAGAGAGTAGATGTAGAACTCGATCCACATGAGAAAGATGGGTTGTCCAGGTTTTATGATAGATGAGAATATCATCAAAGAAAACTAAGACAAAATGACGGAGAAAAAGATGGAAGACATGATTCATGAGGCTTTGGAAAGTGGAGGAAGCATTACACAAGCCAAAGTGCATGACTAAAAACTCACAGTGGCCCTCATGAGTTCGAAATGCAGTGTTAGGAATGTCTGCCTCTTTCATACGTATCTAGTGGTAGCCAGAATGAATATCAAGTTTAGTAAATAACTAGGAACCATTCAATTCATCCAAGAGATCATCAATCACAGGAATGGGAAATTTGTCTTTGATGGTGAGTTTGTTGAGGGCGTGAAAGTCAGGTAACATGTGCCAAAATCCTTCTTTCTTAAGTACCATGACCGCAAAAGAAGAATAGGGGCTCGTATTAGGATGGATAACGCCTGCAGTGAGCAATTTTTGAACAATTTTCTCAATTTAATTTTTATGGGCAAAGGGATGATGATAGGGACGAACATTGTGAGGAAGATTGTCGGGGATAAGGGGAATGGAATGATCATGAACACCACGGGAAGGAGGGAGTCCCTGGGGAGAGGAAAAAACATCTTGATGTTTGGAGAGGATGGATTGGAGGTCCGACAACACAAATGGTGTCTTAGTGGCGTGAATTGAATGAAGTTGTGAAATAATGTCGGAATAACTTTTTTTGAGGAGCTTTTCCATACAATGGGAACTGATGATATCAGGGGACCTTGTTGTGATTCCTTGGAACTTATACTATTGGCCCTCCTGGTTGAATTGCATGGTTAATTCCTTAAAATCCATGAGAATCGGACCCAGAGTCCTGAGCCATTCGACACTCAACACAATGTCACAACCACCCATGTCGATAGAAAACATATGAGATTTCATGTGGTACTGACCAATTTGGAGACACATTTTCACAATGCCCCCCACATTTCATGGACATGCCATTGGAAATCATGATTTGAAAATTATTGATTGCACGAATATAGAAATTAGTTTCCTGGGAAATAGGACGATGAATAAAATTATGGGTGCTTCCACTGTCAACAAGGATTATGACCTTACGATGCTTAATGTAACCAATTAGATTGAGGGTTTGGTGAGCAGAGAAGCCAGTGAGATCATTTAGGGAAATGGTCGGTTCAACTTCGTAAGGGTCGGAAGGTGGAGTGATGTCAGTGGGTTCATGTGACTCGGTCATAGCGGGAGCCTCGACATCGTCTTCAGAAACATCCTCGGAGATGGCCATAAAAAGATTTTGTTCCTTACACTTGTGCCCAAGAAAATATTTTTCATCACAATTATAACAAAGACCCTTGAGTTTGCATTCAACCATTTCTACCGTAGTCAATTTATGGATCTTTAGTGGAGTGGAAGGAGGAGTGGGACTGACTGGTTTAGGGCGAGGAATAAAGGAGGGTTTTCTCGTTTAAGAAGAGACAACCTGTTGTGTTTCCTTATCTATTTTAGTATCTTCCACCCAACTCTGAGGCCGAGCCATGAGGACATGGGCACATATGTCATCCTTGAGGCCACTGATAAAACATCTCGAAAAAATCATCAGACATGCCCTCTGTGCAGAAAGCCAATCGCTCAAAAGAAGCTATAAAGTATTCCACTGTGCCAGATTGTTTCAATTTTGTCAAACGACCTAAATGGCGGGTGTCAGTGTCAAAGCATTCATAACGTTCTGCAACAAATTATGTCCAATCCACATACCCTTGTCAGGTATTTTTCGCCATTTCCACCATTGCGAATGTTCTGAATCTAGATGGAGAACACCATACCTTAGTTTGGCCAGCTCATCAGTAATGTCGTACAAAGATAAATAGTGTTCCATTTGAGTGACCCAACCTGTGGGATCCGAGCCATAAAATTTGTTCACCTCTAAGCGAGGGGGACGCAGGTCCCGCTGAAAGTTGTGGGGAGGAAAAGAGGTGGACCGAAAGTATTCAAAAGTCCCATCAGGGTTATAATGTGTGGAAGAAGAGAAATGATATGGGGTGGGATTAAACAAGGCGGCCAAATTGGTCACTGTGTACTGGCATTGCTAACAGGTGGCGGTCGATTGAGTGATGGTTGTGGGAAGTGATTCAAGCGGAGAAAACCGAGAGTTGATGTTACCAATACTGGACATGATGGAAGAGATATTAATCTGAAGCTTTTGAAGCACCTCCAATGTAGGAGACTTATTGTTTAATATTATTGTTTAATATCAACCATATGAATATTTTATTTTTGGAAGGACATCTTAATTTTCAGATGATTTTCCGGAACTAAACCTGTTATCCTTCCAATCCTTCCTCAACAAGTGTTATATATCCTCGCTTAGGCACATAAGTTTCAATGGGATTGAGGGACCATAGCCATTGATATTCTTCTCTTATTTTAATATTATTGTCTTTAAAAAAAACGTATAACCTTTCCAAGCTTCTGCAAAATCTTCTCTCAAATCCATTTATCATTTGTAGACCTCTCTCAATTCACAATCTATCTAAGAGTATAAAATCCTTTAATTCTAAGTTTTTTGAGACAATCTATGCAATCCCTTGCTACCTATCCATGGGCCAAGACCAATTTAAACTTTATCCCCTTTGCCCACTTTCCAAATCAACCAATTGCCTATCAAATAAAAGGTTGAATTCACAACTTTCCAAATGATTGAAGGTGAGTGCACGAAGTTGGTGGATGAAAAAGCGCACCAGCAAGAATGTGTGCCCTGGTGTTAGAGGTTTGGAAAAACATATCTCACATGACAAAGGCTCATATGTTAGCTTTGCTTGAGACAAATTTTGTTAGGGATTAATTATCTCTTTTCTCTTATTCTTGGGCCATTCCATAATCCTTTTGGATGGATTCTTTCTCAACATATGAGTTGGCAGCCAAATAACTCATGCAACAATCAAATTATTATCTAATGAATAGAGGTGGAAAAGCTATCCATTATTAACTCAGTCATCCCCTTATTCAATGCACCAACCATTCATATCCCACTCAATAAACTCAGCATTTGTCTCATAACAGTTATCAAAATGGACACGCCTGAACCATGAGCCAATGAGGAAAAACGAGCACAAGTTATAATTGACCCAAGGTAGCTTCTGTAAAGTGCCTTGGAGACAGGTCGAAGGCATGGAACATGGAGTCGTTACACTACACCAAATGTGAGAATTAGGGTTAGGTTTTCACCATGAGTTTGGATAGCAAAACCGAATTAGAATATGCACTCTCCTCATGCTATGGTTTCCACAATGAGTTTGGAAGCAAGACGACAAATTTTGGTATGCATAGGAGTAAGGGAAACATACTGACCCAAGGTCGAATATTGGAACACACTGAAAGCAAAAGGGCATTCCCCATAGTGCCCTAGGACTAGGTTGAGAGCATAGGAATGTTAAACAATATGCACGATGTTAGGTATGATTAGAGAATAGGAGTAAGCATTATTTACATCAGAGAAGTGTAGTATAATATCTCCCTATGCTAGGGTTCACACTCAACATAGTATAACCTCTCATGTCGCTAGGGTTCATGCTCAGTGGTTTAGTCAACAAAGAAAACTGGCGTTGGGTATCTCCACACACTAGGGTTCACATGCAGGAGTGGAGAACAAAAAAGAAGAATGTGAGAGAAGATAGCAAGTCGAAGGAACATCAAAAAACATTACCCAAACATGGATACATTGGGAAGTAAAGAAAACAAAGTATGAGATGCCCAGGAGGGGCGTTTAGAGCTTAGACATGTTAGGCAGCAAGAAAATGGAGTGTGGAACATCGAAAAGCTAGGGTTTAGTCATGGACATGCTAGACAACCCAAGGATAGTCATGTTTGCTAAAATATTGGTGGGTACTGGTTTCACTCAAACCCCATTCTGCCAAAATGTCAATTGCATTACTCTTTACGTTGATCAGCTCCTTGTCCCTTTGAATTTCTACTCTTTGGTTATTCATGTAGAGACCACCTTATCTTATGAGTCACTTGACTCCTACTTTGGTTGGCAACAACCCAACTTCCATAGATAAGCCCACCAGAGATGAATTCAACACCTTTTTAAATGACAACAACAAGGATGGCACTTCATTTGTGATGGAATCAATAATTTTACAATTTAAGTGAGTCTTTCAATAAAAACCTCTCACATAGTAAATAGAATAGTAGCCGCAATAAATCCTCATTCACTCACACAAGATACACAGAAACCATTTAAAATCTAACTAGCAAACTTCATAAGACATAATGGATAATTTAACCATACTCAGCACACAGAGGAACTAACTCAGTGAGACAAGATTTTTACCCTGGAACCCAATTGGGGAAACTAGTCGAATGGTGCTTAATATATTCTTCTTCTGCAAGTCTACCAGTTTTTACAATTCTCTCTCCTCCTTGGCCAAAATCCCTTTGAGTATGAGTGAGAGTGAAGAAATAGGGAAAGCTAGGGGGTAAGGGAATGACTAATCTGGATTATTTTCGGCACGAAATGAGATTGGATATATAATAAAGAAATGTACAGATATATATCAGATATCAAATAATATAACAAAGATATAGAGGAGATATAACAATAAACACAGAGATACAGTAATACACAATTTCTATTAATGAGCAAAATGTACGGAACTGTAAAATACAGAGGGAATGAACTCGCTAGAATGGTGGAAGCTTATCTCTTAGAGGAGATGTGATGGCTACACTCATTCACAAGAAGATCGTTGTTACAATGAGGCTCCAAAGGCCTTTCTAACATAAAGAAAATCCAAAACCCTAACCCCGGAAGATGAAAAACCAACATTTTTGTGGACCCCCGTTTTGGGTAGTTTGGTGTATCGACTTCTCAGGGGCGTAACTTTGGCATATGATCTTCGTTTGGGGCACACGATAGCTCATTGGAAAGGTATTGATGAGGATCTTCATTTTGTGCGCTCAATCAAAGCCTTCGACTATTATTGAAGTGCCCGATCATGAAAAAATGTCGCTTAGGCCCTCAAAATGGCCTCGGAAGTTTAGGACCCGAAAAATGCTAAAAATAGTAAATTGCCAACAAATTGTTTTAAGCTAGTTGGAATAGGTGGGTGGCTACTGATATCCACCTGGATCAATCCTCCCTTCTTATGAAGCAATGGTCTCCATTGCGTTGAGTTCTCGGGGGAGAGGGGGAAGCATTTGTTGAGTCTAAACCTTGGTGAGTTGTTTTTCTTGCTAGAGAAGTTGTGTTGCTTGGTTTGTGGAAGGTTTTCACAAACCTGTTGCTGGCAGGGTTGAATCTGTTCAACAACCTGTTGTATCTTGGCTTGACTGGGCAGTGTGTAGGCACCCTTGTAGGTGAAGAAATAATATCTTCTTTCTCTTCTACAATCTGCTTCTATTGGATAGAAAGGTCTTGGGCCAAGGATGTAGTGGTTGCAGTGTCCTTATGTTCACCTTTTGAACAGATTGTGAAGAGGTTGAATTTTGTAGTATGAGAGATTACCTTGTGGCACTGTTTTTGTGGAACAGTAGTCAGAACTACCTCTGGTATCCTATAGAGTTGACCCCCCAGAGTAACAATGACACTACGGGGTCGAGACTCATAAACAACATGACGTTTCCACATATATGATTGGTCCAAAACAACATCACAGACATCAAGAGGGGAAACACCACACAATACCTCATCCTTGAAGGGTTGGATGCCATAGGACAAGCGACATTGATGGCTGACAAAGAGATCTCATCCTTGGCGAAACCACCCGATATTGTATGGCTACAGATGTGGTGTTGTCGACAATCCCAATTGTTTGATGACCTCTGCTGAGATGAGGTTCTTCTGGCTTCTGCTATCAACAATAAATTGAAACGAGGTCCCCTTCAGCCACATCTGTGAATGGAAGAGGTGATCCCCCTCTTCAAGATCCACTGGTTATTCTGGTTGAATTGTTGTGGTCGTAACAGTAGTAGTGAGGTTTGCGTAGATGATCTATCTTCTTCTAGTATTTTTTATCCAGGTGGATATCGGTGGCCACCAACCTATTCCACGGGCTCGAAAAACAGTTTTCCATCTTGGCAGTTTTTCGACAGTTTTTTGGGTCCTAAACTTTCGAGATCGTTTTGAGGCCCTAAATGACGTTTTCTGGGGATTTGGGGCCTAGGTAACCACTTAAGCACTGACTTGGGCTAATCAAAAATCATTCTTCTTGGTTAGACCTTTCCAATGGTGTATCGAGCGCCCCAAACAGAGATCGTATGCAAAAGTTACACCCCCGGGAAGTTGACGTATCAACTACCCCCATCAGGGCCTGCAAACCTTTTGGATTTTCATCTTCCGGGGTTAGGGTTTTGGATTTTACTTATGTTAAAAATGCCTTTGGAGCCTCATTGTAAAAATCATCTTCTTGCGAATGCGAGTACCCGTCACATCTCTTCTCAGAGATAAGATGCCACCATTCTAGAGAGTCTTTCACTCTGTATTTTTACAATCTCTGTACATTTATTTCATTAATAGAAATTATGTATTACTTTATCTTTGTGTTTATGGTTGCATATCTGATATATTTATGTTATATTATTGGATATCTGAGATATTTCTGTACATTTTTTTATTATATCTCCGCTCTCATCTCATGCTGAAAATAATCCAGATCAGTGGTATCAGAGCAGGCTGCTCTTGATCGTTTTTTAGTGTATGTCCTCGACGAGGTCTGAGTATAGCAATTTGGGCCTCGAGCTTGTCTCTCTTAAGGACAATCGCTCTCGCACACCCAAGAAACCCTCCATGGCGGAAGAAAAGAAAAATGACGGAGCAGAAGATTCTATTAATATGTTGCTTGAGCAAGCTCTCACGTGACAGAGGGACAAAATGATGGAGAATTTTGCCCACATCCTTCAACACCTATCTATAACAACATGCTCCTCTTCATCAAGTAGCCACTTTGGAGGCACCTCTCCTTTCAAGGTATAGATTAATTTTGATATTCTCATATTTGAAGGTTAGATAGATGCAGATGCCCCATACAAATGGTTAAATCTGCTAGAAGGTTATTTATTTATTCACCATTTCTCTGATAGGGAAAATATCACCTTCGCACTCCTTAAGGCTCTCTCCCATGTCAAACATTGGTGGAAAAATTACTAGGATCAAATTTCCACAGAGGAGTCTGGAATATATGGGGCCAAACCCACTTGGGATTTTGTGTGTGGATGCGGTAAGGAACAATATTACCCTGTTGACAATTATGAAGACCAGTACATGAGATGGACCACACTATGACAAGAGAGGGGCCAAGCAGTGTCAGATTTCACCAATACCTTTCATACCTTGCGCACCAAGCTAGGTATCAAAGACTCCAAACGACATTTGGTTCTGAAATACCGTGGGGCTCTACACAGATACATACAAACTGAAATGGATTTTCTGGACATCTCATCACTCGGTGTTGCTTATCGATATGTTGTTAAAATCGAGCATAAATTTAGGCACCGAAACAAACGAGAGTCCGGATCTACAAATCTGCAACAACCAAAGTATGAGAAAGACAACCCTAACAAACAGCTTCCTGAAAACAAGTCTAAGCCACAGGAAAAGAAGGGTCACGGAAAGACAAAGAAGGACACCGGAAAATGGTGTGATTTCTACAAAATCCCCTGTCACAACACTAATGAATGTCACTCAAAACAATCATTGGTGGTTGAGATCAAAGACAAGGAGCCGAACCCTGATTCAGAATATGATTCCAAAAATACTAGTAAAAGATAGATCATCGACGCAGACTCCACTGTTATTGTCACGACCGCATCAATTCAACCAGAAGAACCAACAGATCCTGAAGAGGGGGAGCACCTTTTTCATTCACATATGTGGGTGAAGGGGACCCCGCTGCATTTTATTGTTGATAGCGGAAGCCAGAAGAACCTCATATCAGCAGAGGTCGTCAAATAGTTGGGATTGTCGACAACACCACACCCGCAGCCATACAACATTGGGTGACTTCGCCAGGGACGAAATCTTCATGTCATCCAGTAGTGTCGATTGTCATACGACATCCACCCCTTCAAGGATGAGGTATTATGTGATGTTTCCCCACTGAATGTCTGTGATGTTCTCTTGGGCCAACCGTATATGTGGAAGCGCCATGTTGTTTATGTGTCTCGAACTTGTAGTTTCATTGTTACTCTGGAGGGTCATCTCTACAGAATACTAGAGTTAGTTTCGAATACTATCACACCTAAACAGTGTTGCAAGGTAGTATATCATACTACAAAATTCAGCTTCTTCACAATCAGTTCAAAAGGTGAACAGAAGGACACTGCAACCACTACAACCTCGCCACAAGCACCTTCTATCCAACAAAAGTGGGTCGACAAGACTGCAACAAATCACTAATATTCCTTCTACACACAAACATCTCATGTAGCTTGACTGGTTGAGCAGATTCACCCCTACCAACAACAAGTTTGTGACAACCTTCCACAAACCAAGTAGCGCGACGTCTCCAGCAAGGCAAGCAGCTCACCAAGATTCAGATTCAGCAAATGCTTCCCTCTCTCCCTCGGGAACTCAACGCAATGGATACCATTTCTTCCTAAGGAGGGAGGATTGATCCAGGTGGATATCCATGGCCACCCACCTATTCCACGGGCTCGAAAAACAATTTTGCATCTTGGCAGTTTTTCGACAGTTTTTCGGGTACCAAACTTCTGGGGTCGTTTTGAGGCCCTAAACTTCTGGGGTCGTTTTGTTTATTGTTATATATCTATTATATTATTGGATATCCGAGATATTTCTGTACATTTCTTTATTATATCTCCGCTCTCATTTCGTGCCAAAAATAATTCGGATCAATTTTTTGAATCAGATTATGAATCAGGGTTCGACTCCTTTTAATTGATCTCGGCCACTAATGATTGTTTTGAGCGACATTCATCAATGTTGTGTCAGGGGATTTTGTGGAAATTGCACCACTTTCCAGTGTCCTTCATCTTTTCGTTACATTTCTTTTTCTGTGGCTTGCACTAGTTTTCTGGAGGCTGGTTGTTAGGGTCATCTTTACCATACTTTGGTTGTTGTGGATTTACATACCCGAACTCTCGTTTTTTCTAGTGCCTAAATTTTTGCTCGATTTTGACAACATATTGATAGGCATCTTCCAGTGATGAGATGTCCAGAATACCATTTCAGTTTGGATGTACCTATGTAGATCCCCATGGTATTTTAGAACCAGATGTCGCTCGGAGTCTTTGATACCCAGCTTAGTGCGCAAGGTATGGAAAGTATATGTGAACTATGACACTGTTTGGCCCCTCTCTTGCTACAGTGTGGTCAATCTCATGTACTGGTCTTCATAGTTGCCAATAGGGTAATATTGTTCCTTTACCGCATCCACAAAAAAATCCCAAGTGGGCTCAGGCCCGTATATTCCAGACTCCTCTGTGGAACTTTTCTCCCTGTAAGTTTCCCACCAATGTTTGACATGGGGGAGAGCCTTAAGGAGTGTGAAGGTGATCTTTTCCCTTTCGAAAAAATTATGAACAAAGAAATGACCTTCTAGTAGATTTAACCATTTTTTAGGGCATTCAAATCTATCTGAACTTCAAATACGGGAATATCAAAATTAACTTGTACCTTGAAAAGATAAGTGCCTCGAAATTGACCGCTTGATAAAGATGGGCTTGCTGTTATCAACAAGCGTTAGAGGATGTGGGAAAAATTCTCCATCATTTTGTCCCTCTGTCACGTGAGAGCTTGCTCAAGAAAAAGAATAATAGGATCTTTTGCTCCATCGTTTTTCTTTTCTTCTGCCATGGAGGGTT
Source organism: Picea sitchensis (assembly GCA_010110895.2). Classification (NCBI taxonomy): domain Eukaryota; kingdom Viridiplantae; phylum Streptophyta; class Pinopsida; order Pinales; family Pinaceae; genus Picea; species Picea sitchensis. The sequence continues at coordinate 128,145 of SNQJ01S0012553.1, forward strand.
TCTTGGGTGTGCGGTAGTGATTGTCCTCAAGAGAGACAAGCTTGAGACCCAACTTGCTATACTCAAACCTCGTTGAGGGCATGCACTTAAAAACGATCAAGAGCAGCCTGCTCTGATACCACTGATTCAGATTATTTTCGGTGTGAAATGAGAGTGAAGATATAATAAAGAAATGTACAGAGATATATCGGATATCCAATAATATAATAGATATATAACAATAAACAAAGAGATACAGTAATACACAATTTCTATTAATGAGCGAAATGTACAAAACTGTAAAATACAGAGTGAATGAACTCGCTAGAATGGTGGAAACTTATCTCTGAGAAGAAATGTGATGGTGACACTCATTCGCCAGAAGATCGTTGTTACAATGAGGCTCCAAAGGATTTTTTAACATAAATAAAATCCAAAACCCTAACCCCGGAAGATGAAAAGCCAACAGTTTTGTGGACCTCGTTTTGGGTAGTTTGGTGTATCAACTTCCTGGGGGCATAACTTTGGCATATGATCTCTGTTTGGAGTGCATGATAGCTCGTTGGAAAGGTATTAACACGGAGCTTCATTTTGGGGGCTCAATCAAAGCCTTTGGTTGTCATTTATGTGCCCTATCGTGAAAAAGCATCGTTTAGGCCCTCAAATGGCCCCGAAAGTTTAGGACCCGAAAAACTACTAAGAAATAGTAAATTGCCAACAAACTATTTTGAGCTAGTTGGAATAGGTGGGTGGCCACCAATATCCACCTGGATCAGGGAAGTCCAACACCCATATCTCTTCACTTCCCATTCCTTATCCTTCTCTCCTATAAGTTTCCTTGTCCCTTTAATTATTTTCTTCAACTTTTCAGTTACTTGCTCATTTGGATTATTCCACATTAACTTGCATTGTTTAAAGTGGCTTTCATAATGTTGATTAATTTTCAATTTCTTTTTCAGGTACTGAGTCTATCCATCCTTTAGTCTAGATTTATTTTGGATTAGTGAGAAAGACCAACTTGCAACAAAACAAAAAAGGGAAAATTGTAGGTCGCATTCCCAAAGGTGAAGAAAAAAATGATCCAAAATGGGTCATTATATAATTTCTCATATATATTGGTACTTTATGGGTGGAAAAATTGGAGAAATTGGCCTGTAAGGGCCATTTTATGGGTAGGTCAAAGTTTGGTGATTTAGGGTCTAGAACCTTTTAGAGACAATTTGAGGCATCAAATGACACTTTTTGGGGTCAAAACTTTGCAAGAATATCTCCCAACCCATCATTGTTGGTCTACGCATTGAAATATTTTTAATGGTGTGAAAATCACCTCAATCAAATTTTGTATGCAGAAGTTATGCTTCCTACAAGTTGACCACCATGGTATCGAGTGGATGCCATGTTCACCCCCATTAATCACACATGTGGGGCTAGTCACATGTGGACTTTCAAGAAGATTCTAGAGTGTCCAAAATGCTAACACTAATTGAGTGTTGAGGCATGCAAAAACCCTAACCGTAACCCTAGACACCTATCTTGCTATGTTAAATACTTGGTCACTGGAAAGAGAAGGGGTTCCATTCTTTTGGTATTTTATTGTTCCATATCTGAGCAGAACATCTAGGAGTGGATATTGAAGCATAACAGAGGACAATAGGATATTTTGTAGCATCCATTCAAGCCACAATGTTCATGACAACTCCAAAGTGAGTGTCCCTTTCTTTGTACTTGCATTTCATAACTAAAAAGAAGAGAGTGGAGCATATGCCTCACCTTCTAGTTGGATTTCCCATGATACATCTTGTGTTCATTTGTGTGGATGGTGTGTTCATTTGCTTGTTCTTTCATTTTAGTTTCAATTGTTTCCATAAATTTGAGCAATAATCTAGTAATAATAAATCTGACATCTAAGGTAATAAACTACATAATAAAATATTTTAGAATATTGTAAGATATGTTGTGACAAACTATTCCATTGGAATATCCACAACAATTTATAGATCAAACAAGGAAACTCACATCGACAACAATGAGTGTCTCATTGCATGTTAAACCATGAATATATGGAATTGTAGTAGAAGTAGTGAAAGGTCTATTTATGTTTAAGGGGGGGCGAGGGTGGACGAGAAGCTTGTGGTTAAGGCAAAAAAGGATCATCACACCCAAAATAATGAAGGCAATTTGCAATATAAAAGGGGAAATAAAAGTTTCCCCTTCCTTTTTTCCTTTTTACCTTTTTACTTGAATTATAATCATTATAATTTATTATTCCACGATGTTTGAGAGTAGTTTCAACTTCATAGAACTTCAAACGAAGAAAGCAAAAATCTCATATTCACCAAAAATCATTAAACTTAGAAATTTTGAAGGTTTCATCCTTCAAGATAGGATTCTATTATGACACATTCTTTGTTGCTTCTTCTTGAAATGCATTGGCTTCAAGGTTAGAAAATAAGTGTATCACTTGGTAACAAGACACACTCCATATATTAAGCTGTGAATTTTTTTCCTCTTACGGTTTTCCCAAATAGAAATTGCTTGAAAAAATCCCAGGTGGCACCCTTCTAAATGACTAGATTCACAAGCATAATTTATTCTTCACTACTATAACCTAGTTAGATGAGGGAGTAATGTGAATTTCTCTTATTTGAATATGATGTAGGACACATCTATCTAAGTCAAAGACCAATGAGTTAATTAGCCACAAGTGCAACCCTACTTCAGATCAAGGAATGAATGTGCCACCTTTTATACACAAGAGTTATATAGTACATTTCATATAGTAGGAGCATAAGTGGGCCCCACTAACTTTATTTCCAACACTAAATTGAAGGGAAACACAAGAGGAATATTTGAAATAAGTGTTGTGAGTGTGAGTACCTAAGGCACTCAACACTCACCCTCACTAAGGTAAAAACAAAAGGATATTTTATCATATCTCAAGTGAAAGGTTAGGTCTCCCCATTTAAATTAAAGGCATGAGATAAGCATATGGTCACAATATTCCATGTGAACCTTACCCTGCTTGGAGTCACAAAAGTTCTTGTGAAGGGAAGTGATAAGGATGATTGTGTGTAGATAGGTAACTCAATTTAGGAAGTGCAAGTTCAACACCCATTCTCACAAGAGTGAAGGAAAATGAGGCATCCTCACAGTTAACCAAGCAAACCATTTATGTCATGATTCCCGTATAGAAAGGTAAATGATACAACAAATTTGTAGTTGATGATACTGGCATGCCAACAGACTCAATTGCAATAACTCATGTGAGGGGATAATTACTTGCAAATTGCTTGGCGAATCAAGGATGAAAACCTAGGTTGCAACTATCCACACAAAAGATACAAATTGTTGTCCGTTCAACGAAATAGACATGATACCATACGTTATAATGAATCAAGTGGGTATAAAGTTTCCTACAACCTGTTTGACAAAAATAGGGGTAAGAAGAATAATAATCATGACTATTTAAGAAAATAAATGGATATAAATCCAATCACAAATAGTTTGACACGGTTTGGGTGAATGAACAAATCCAAGTTTGGGTTTAACTTTACTTTGCATGGGTGATAGTTTTAGATAACAACCCTTGGGCTTGATACCTCGTCTACATAAGGGAGACCACATTACTTAAAGGAATTAATAAAGAACATATGGTATCCAACACTCATGTGAAGCTCTAGGTCATGTTCTATTTCATGAAAACCAACTATAAGACAAAGATTTAGGCTCTATGGTGCAATGGCCTAATTGAAGCAATAGGATTAGAATGCTACTAGATCTAACAATAATGAGCTAGAATCTTTTTAGCCTTCGGTTTATGTAATGCATGTTGGATTTACTTCACACACACCTAGGATTTCTTTTTCCTAAGTTTTTTTCTTGTTTATTAGTCATAATTAGTCATTATCCAGTCTCCTATATTTTAGGGGAGAATATTCCACCTGGAGAATATTCTCTTTCAGTTGACACTTCAGTTTGACTAGTTGATTTGAGTTTAGATGTTGCATTGGTTTTATCACCATGCAACAATGGGATCATCACCATGCTAATTCGATCTTGACTTGGTATCATCACTATACTGGTGCATTACCATTGATTCCCTGAGTTAAATCCTCGCTACTCTCTGTTCAGTGAGTTAACTGAAGACTACTTGACTAGGTAACTCAACTAGGTGGCAGTTCACTCTCGTAACTGCCTGAGAGACTAGACTAGGTGGCAGTTAACTCCCGTAACTACTGGTGTATGTCCATATCACTCTAGACCACCACTATGGTGCATTGGTTCACCTCCAGTGCGCACTCATTGAGATATATAGAGTATATCATGTGTAAACTATTCATTATTCATAACGATTAATGAGAATTCTTTCATTATTTCTCTCCTTCTTTTTCTTTCTCCAATTCTCTCTGCAAATGTGTGTATTATTTTTTAGCTAGATATATTTTGTGCAGGTTCAACACATTTACATGGTATCAGAGATGACAGACTGCTAAGAAAAAGATACACCAAAAATTTTTGCAGGTACAAAAGATTGAAGACAATGGAAAGATGGATTCCCAAAAAGAATTCATTCTTACACCTTACAACTATTTTGCATGGAAGGAGAAAACAACCATACATATTTGAACCAGAGGGTTGTACAGGTTAACCTTGAATACAGATACAGAATCGACATCAACCATAGAAAAATCCAAGTATTTAAATCGCATGGATGAGGCACTCAGAACAATTTGTAGTGTTATTTCTCACGATCTCCCTTTTCACATATCTTCCTGTAAGACTCTTAATGAAGCCTAGACCATATTGGAAGGGCTCTTTGGAAAACAAGATGAGATGAGGGGACACATGCTGGAGGTGGAGCTGCTCACATTGGATCCAAAAAGCTTCGACAATATCCAAAATTTCTTTACAAAATTCAAGGATTTACTGTTGCAACTCAAAGCTTGCAGGGTTGATAAATCAAAAGAGGAGAAACAAATGGTTCTCACCATTCTCTCCAAGCTTGGTCCTGAATTCTCTATATTCGTATCCACATTCCATTATGTCAGATTGGCCTCTGGAGCCACCTGGAAGATGCCTTCTCTTGAGGACTTTATCGAAGAACTGACACAAGAGAAAACCAAGCTCGTCAACATGGGCACAATCAAAGGCCCAAAGGCTTGTGCACTCACTATGCAAGATGGCAGCCACAAATATAATAAATATAAAGATAAATATAAATGGAAAGATCATGCACATTCGAAGAAGGAAGGGTACACAAAACCCTTCACCGATGCCTCTAGATCCAAAGGGGAAAATGGACTAAAAGGAGAGAAATGCACGTATTGTAACAAGGGATTCCATTCAGAATCCGCATGCATGCAAAAACAAATAGATCTGATGTCTCAAATACTTCAGAAAAACAACCTTGGAGATCGCATCCCTGCGGGTGCCATGAAGAAGAAGCAAGAACATCTGAATTTCAAGAAAGACAATTCTAGCCATGCCTTGATTGCCATCAACTCCTCTCTCGATGCTTGGATCGTAGATTCAGGAACATCACACCACATGGCTGCCTCAAAAGCAGTATATTCTTCTTTAGATGCATGGAAAGCTCCTCCTATTCTGATGGGGGATAACTCTTCTTTCAAAGTCACAGGCAAAGGAAGGATTGAACTCACCAACGGAAGCTTCGAGAATGTGTTGCACGTTCCAAAACTTTCTGTCAACCTTCTCTCTGTGTATCAAATGACGAATTTCGGCACCAGAAATAAATTCATATTCACACCAAATTCTGTGGACATCTACGACATGCAAACCAACTCCAGGGTTGCTAACTGTGAGGTAAATCATCAGTCTAGATTGTATACTTTTTCTAAATTCATTGAACCTGATTCTACTTTACAGCTTACTCACACTGATGAAAGTAGTAGGATATGGCACGAAAGGTTTGGACATTTGAATTTCAGATACATGCAACAACTTAACAAGCAAATATTGGTTGATGGTCTACCAGACATCCATTTCTCCAAGGGAGTGTGTGAGGGATGTGTTCTCAGAAAACACCCTCAAGAGAAATTCGACAAAGGAAAGTCTCAGCGAGCTTCCACACATTTGGATCTGATCCACAGTGACCTTATGGGTCCTTTTCCCCATCCATCCATCAACAAAGCGAGGTTTTTTCTCATTTTTGTTGATGATTTCTCACGTTTTACTTGGATCTACTTTCTCAAGAAACAATCTGAGGTCTTTCAACACCTCAAAGATTTCAAAGCCCTGGTTGAGACATAGTCCAAAAAGAAGATCAAAGACCTCTGAAATGATAACGGGGGAGAGTATGTAAATCATGAGATCCAAAATCTTTGCCATGAGGCAGGGATTCAATTGCAGCACACAATTCCCTATACTCCGCAGCAAAATGGAGTTGCTGAGTGGAAAAACCGATCTCTAAAGGAGATGGCATCTTGCATGTTGCATTACGAGTCCGGCCATACGTGGTGTCTCCATCTCAACATCCATTAGGTAACGTACCTACTACCACCAACTTCGCTTCAAAATCCTTTTATCTTGTTTCTTCTCACGGTGAAATTAATATATTTTTACCGTGTTTCTATTTACTGCGTTGCACACTGTAATTATCCCATTAGATAGCCTGTCATCACGAGATGTGTATAGAGTACGGTGTGTAGAGTATAGGAGTTGGGCTTTCTATAGTTGTACTGCATTACATTGATTTTGATTTGTCTTTGATGTGAAAGGTTTTAATTTTTATAGTTGTAATACATTATATTTACTTTGAATTGTTTTTTATGTGACACATTTTTATTTTTTTATAATTATTATTATTATTTAATTTTTTTGTTTTATTTAAGTTTTTTTACTTTTATTTGTCTTTGATGTGAGAGGTGGTATTTGAAAACCTGCCAACCAGGTTTTCAGCAAAAGTCAACCAGGTTTTGAAAACCTATCAATCAGGTTTTCCCACTACAGACATCAGTCTTTTCCCTTGTGGAATCCGCAGCCTCTCACATGGAGACTCTGAACACGGACTCCTCTGAAAGGCAAAACGGGGACCCTTGGGACCATCTGGACATCATTGCCTCTATTGACGAGATGATCAGCAACCATTACCGTAAAGAAAAGCGCACACCAGTCTCTAGGATTCCCACTTCTGGCTCTCCTCTCCACACATCCGTCTCGGGAGACACTCTACTGAAGCCTTTATCTGAGATAGATCCACTAAAGCCATGCGCATACAATAGGAGTTGTGGGAACCTCCATAAGACCAACTTCCCTTCTAGCCAACCCCTTCCCAACCTAAAAGAGCCACAGAGGGTCTGGAAACCAAAAAAGACTCACCCTAAACTTGTCATGGGCATGGATGTAGGACTTTCTGAAGCCTGCAACCTGACACTCTGTGCCCTGGTTGGTAGATTAGCATACAAGGGCAAATGCAACCTGCGCTTGGACAATTGGATTGCAGATTCCTGGAAGCCTCTTCTAGGATATCTTCCCAAGGTACTTTACCTTCAACACGGGTGGATTGGCTTCATTTTCAAGTCGCCTGAGGATTCTGTCCGCGTTCTGGATAAGTTCTGGGCGGTTGGCGGTGGAAGCCTCATGCTTAAGAGATGGAGGCTCAGCTTTAATCCATCTACTGAACATTTTTCCTACAGGCATCTTTGGGTCCTTTTACCAGGCCTTCCACTACAACTCTAGAACCATCAGGCCCTCGAGCTCATNACCCCTTCCCAACCTAAAAGAGCCACAGAGGGTCTGGAAACCAAAAAAGACTCACCCTAAACTTGTCATGGGCATGGATGTAGGACTTTCTGAAGCCTGCAACCTGACACTCTGTGCCCTGGTTGGTAGATTAGCATACAAGGGCAAATGCAACCTGCGCTTGGACAATTGGATTGCAGATTCCTGGAAGCCTCTTCTAGGATATCTTCCCAAGGTACTTTACCTTCAACACGGGTGGATTGGCTTCATTTTCAAGTCGCCTGAGGATTCTGTCCGCGTTCTGGATAAGTTCTGGGCGGTTGGCGGTGGAAGCCTCATGCTTAAGAGATGGAGGCTCAGCTTTAATCCATCTACTGAACATTTTTCCTACAGGCATCTTTGGGTCCTTTTACCAGGCCTTCCACTACAACTCTAGAACCATCAGGCCCTCGAGCTCATCGGATCTTCTTTAGGCCGATTTTTAACAGTGGACACATCCTCTCTAGCTTCATCTGATAGAAAAATGGCCAAGATCATGGTCAAACTGGATATCCATGTAGGACTCCCGAAAGTCCTGAACATCGACTGGAGAGGCCTTCTTTTTTCCCAAAGACTCGACTACCTGGGGATTCCATTCAGATGCTCGTTTTTCCGCAGAACCGACCACCTGAGACGAGATTGCTCCAAGTACCCTCCTATTGAACCAGAGGATGATTTGTCGGAGGAGGTTGGCTTCAATGGCTACGATACACAATCTGAAGCTTATGCAGGGGAGTCTCCACCTCATCAGCGAGCATTGAGAACTGATTTACAAGACGACACAATGGTGAGTAAGATTAAGTTTTTTGGTCCCTCGCTTTACAGAACTCTTTCCGCCTAGGAGAGACTCACGATAAACTCGCAGGCATCTAACTCCTTGCAACCGGATTCTACTGATGACCCCACATACACTCCACTTTCGCCCCCTATCCCTGCTCGTCTAGGCGCTCTGGCATCCCCTAATCCGCCACTAGAGCCACCTGGGCTTGTCCCAGCCCACTCTTCCCCCCCCTCGATTATCCCCTCCCCTCTCAACGATCCCACTATTTCACAGCCTCATGCTGACTCCGCTCTCCCGGAAAGAGATCCCACCCCCCCCTGGCTACACCAAACAACCACCTTCAGCTCGGGATCTGGACCAGTTGCTCCTTACCAATACACCTGCATCCCCTCTACCTTTTGATTCTCTCTCCATTCCGATGTACCTTGGCAATCTACTCATCCCACCCTCGACCATCATTGGCAATACACCTTCGACCTCAGGAGTGAAAGAGCAACCTGCGACAGCCCCCTCTTGGTCTAGAGGATTGGGCTCAGAGCTTTCGCCTCTCAAAACACGCAGTGAGAGGAAAAAGGCAACCGCAGAGGCATCAAGCTCAACCTCTCAAACTACTGAATAAACTAATCGAGCACTTAGAGGATTAAAAGCCCAAGCTCGGGAAAAATCATGATACTTATCTCCCTCAACATCAGAGGGGTTGGAGGACTCCTGAAACTAGCCTCCTTGAGATGTCTTTTCGACAAAATCAGACCGTCGGTTATTTTTCTACAAGAAACGCTGGTGGATGTTGAAGCTGCAAGAAATTTCCTATTCGCTCTCTGACCTGACTGGATGGTTTGCGCGGCTAGCTCTATTGGAAACTCAGGCAGACTCCTGGCGGTCTGGTATCCATTACACTTTGAATTTACTCCGATGCTTAGTCCGGGTGGAATTCTTTTATCCAACACCTGTTTTGAACTTAACACCTCCCTGACTCTGCTCAATACTTATGGCCCTTTCCTGGACCGCAAACTCTTTTGGGAGAAGCTCGACCGCCTTGGCCTTCTAGCCATAAAAGACCTTATTATTGTCAGAGATCTGAACTTCACGCTCAGCTGAAAGGAGATTTGGGGCGACAAGGAAAAGATTGACCCACTAGCGACCTTCTTCATTTCTCTCTTCACAAAAAATGCTCTAGTGGATCTGGAACCAGCAGAAATTTTGCTTACTTGGCGTAATGGGAGATCGGGCTCCTCCGGTATTGAAAAATGCCTCGACCGTTTCTTGATTTCAGAAGAGATGCTTACTCCATCTCACATGGCTCAAGCCTAGATTGACCTGCCCTACCTTTCCGATCATACCCCCATCTGCCTACAGCTTGGAAAAGGGAATTTGGGGATGAGTTATCCCTTCAAATTCAACACGGCCTGGTTGCTGGAGCCCGACTTCAACCTGATTGTTAGATCAGTCTGGACCGACTTGTCCCACTCGCTACCTGGGGATGCTCAGGGCAACTTGGTTAGGAAACTCAACTGTCTGAAAGAAAATACAATCAGCTGGCTGAAGAGGAAAAAAGCACAAGACACAACCATTCTAAACAGACTCGAACAACAATTATCCATTTTACTCAAGCACAAGGCACAGACCGACTAGAAGACAGACATTGAAGCTAAATTACATCTATTAGAGGCTGACCGAGCGCACATTCTCCGGGCAGAAGAGGACAGATGGCGGCTAAAAAGTAGAGCGCTTTGGCTCTCTAGTGGTGACAGCAACACCCGTTTTTTCCACCGCTTTGCCAGCCACCGCAGGAATAAAAAGCTCATTTGGGATATAGAGGAAGAGGATGGGAGCATTTCTCATAGGACAGAAGACATCAAGCAAGCGACACATAAACACTTCAATTCCTTTAACCAAGAAGATCCGCACATCTCCCTACAGGATCAGATTGAAATAGCCCAACTTTTCCCACAGATGGTCACTGAAGAGGAAGCGAGAGCACTGGACGCCCCCTGCATAAAAGAGGAAATCTTCCAGGTATTAAAAGGCTTTAAAAAAGAAAAAAGTCACGGTCCCAATGGATGGACTGTGGAACTCTACCTTCACTATTTCGAATTAATGGGACAAGATATGCTGGAGGCTATCGAGGATTCGAGGACCAGTGGGCTGGTTAACAAACAATTAAATAACACTTTTATCGTCCTGATTCCAAAACAAAATCACCCTCGATAGTTCTCGGATTATCGACCAATCTCGCTGTGTAATCTCAGCTACAAGATTATAACTAAGATCATTGCTAACATAATTCGCCCTCTTCTCTCCCGGGCACTGGCAAAGGAGCAACTTGGTTTTCTCAAGGGAAGACAAATCCTTGACGCTATAGGCACCACACAGGAGTGTTTACATAGCATTAAGACAAAAAAATTACCTGCCATCCTCCTAAAACTGGACCTCAAACAGGCCTTCGACTGTAGAAACTAGAATTTCTTACATCTCATCCTTCTCCATTGTGGATTTGGGGCTGCCACTACAAACTGGATGATGGGCTGCATAACCACAACCACCCTGGCAGTTTTAATCAATGGCGAGGCTTCCAAAGCCTTCCACTGTGAAAGAGGGCTTCGACAGGGATGCCCCCTCTCATACCTCCTTTTCATTCTGGTCTTAGAAAGCCTCAACATCTTGTTAAAAAGAAGTAAATTAGCTGGCAAACTCACGGGAATCATAGCATCTAGACTGACTCAAATTTTACATATACTTTTCGTAGATGACGTGATTATTATGACTTCAGACTCCTTGACTGAATGGACAGAAATTTTTAATGTGCTAAATGCTTTCTGCTCTGTTTCAGGTCTAAAAATTAATTTTCAGAAGTCAATGTTCTTGGCCACAAGCACGAGGGAAGCTTTCCTGTCGGAGCTAAAAACTCTTTTCGGCATTGATTTTCGAGATCTGGCGGCTGGCTTCAACTATCTTGGTTACTATATCAAACCCTCTAGCTACAAAGCAAAGGACTGGAGATGGTTATTTGAAAAGTTCGAGCGCAGAATTCAACTCTGGTGTAATAGATGTTTATCCATGGGTGGCAGATACATATTGATCAAGGCAGTTATGGAAAGCCTCCCGGTGTATTGGATGGCTCTGGCACACATCCCTCAATCTGTGCTAAAGAAGCTCCGCCAGTTGATTTTTTCCTTCCTCTGGAATGGCAGTAAGCAAAGTAGATGCCTCCATCTCTGTGGGTGGGAAACCCTCTCAAAGACAAAAGCACTAGGTGGCTGGGGCCTGAGGAACCTACACCTCTCCTACCTTGCTCTCTCGGCAAACACGCTTTGGCGTATCCTGATGGTACCAGGAATTTGGAACAATCTTATAAAAGACAAATATTTCTCCCACCTACCGGTCCATTCCTGGCTCAGATCAGCCACAATTTCTCCTCCGGGGGGCTCACAAACATGGAAGCATCTTCTAAAGTCGCTTCTGATTCTCCTACATTGGATCGCATGGCTGCCTGGCTCTGGATCTGCTATTGAAATTGGCAAAGATGATATCCTCGGCATGGGCAAAAAGGCCCTGCTCTCTCCTAGATTGCCGAAGCGCCTGCATAATTTAGGCTTACATTATCTATTTCATTTCAAATCCCCTCACAAAAGCAACTCACTTGGCGAATCCTGGGTTACTAGCTCCACGCTTAATCTAGACAGAGAGCTCTCGGCCGAATGGAACAGTTACACACATCATCTTAATGAGGCCGACATCCGCCTACAGGAGAGACCCGACACACTCATCTGGACGAGAGGCGATAAATCTGGATTAATTTATGTCCGAAACATCTACAAAGCGTTGGCAGAGGCATCCTGGCCCACCCACGATCTGACCTGGCTCACTCGGCTGTGGAAGTGGAATTGCCCTCTGAAACTCAAATTATTTACTTGGCTTTTGACAGAGAACAAAATCCTCATATGGGATATCCTCCAGAGCCGCGGTTGGTCAGGCCCAAATTGCTGCATTCTGTGCAAGGAGGAAAGTGAAACTTCACACCACCTCTTCGTGAACTGCTATTTTACCCGACAAGTTTGGCATCATGTCACAGCTTCTCTAAATCTATCCGAACAGTGGCTTGGACCTTCGACGTTCTCCTACTTTAGTTCTTGGTGCTCAAGACACCAGTTCTACCCCTCGCTGCCAGCCACCGTCTGTTGGAATGTTTGGTTGGCAAGAAATGCCACCATCTTTGATGATAAGCCCCCTTCGGTTAACTTGGTGAAAAACCTCATTCTTTCTGCAGTCGACCGTCCTTCTTTCCCCACCACTACTCAGACAATCTGCAGAGAAGCTCAACTAGATGGATCTCTTTGTGGGGCAGGGGGTCACATCTTCATCAACTCTCACACTTCCTACAGATGGACTCTCAACGACGGACAAGGCACGAACACCAAGGCCGAACTATTGGGGGCGTGGGATTCCCTTATCCTGGCTCAAAGGATGAACATCGAAGTGATGCTACTTCTCGGAGACTCAAAAGTCATTATCAACTGGATAAATGACAAGGCTGACCTCCGATCAGCAGCTCTGGAATGTTGGAAAGAGAGAACTATCGAAGCCATAAGACTTTTCAAGAGCCTCTCTGCCTCCCACATCTATAGAGAAGACAATGCCATTGCATACCATCTTTCAAAACTGGCGTTATCCCGGCCTCTCGGTTTCATAACTTTCTCCTGATGGGAGGATGGCAACGAGGGCCCCCCAACGCTGCTCAAAATCTGAAGTGGAAGACACCAGGTCATCGGATCTTCTTTTGGTAACATAAATTATTGTTTTGTATCAGAATTTAGTTTATCCAGCGATATCTTGGGATAGATTTCAATATGGCAGGTTAATATGGTTTTTATGACAGTTTGCGAGCTGCTTTCAACATACCATCACAGGTCTCTGTTGCTTGTATTTGACCACTATTATGTAAATTATTATATACTTTTGAATATAAAGAGGAACTTTCCCATGGAAAAAAAAGCAAAAGTCAACACTAAGATGCCTCCGACATAATTATTTTAAAATAAAAATTTGATAAAAGTTTTGTAAGGGTCTTTTGAGTTGACTTGTGATTTATTAGTTTAAGGTATTAGATGTGATTGATGTGGATGGTAATGTAAACATGTCTTTATTGGTTGTATGTGTTTGAGGTGATATATTTTTGTTACATTAGTTGTCAATCCACTTGCATTAAAGATATAATGGTTGTCATTAAAGTTTTGGGTTGAGACGATATGCTAGACTAAAGAAATTCTAGATGATGGTGATTATGATTACTAAATTCAAAGGACCAAACTCTGGTATGGATGTTGTATGTTTTATTTTTGGTGATTTTTTTTGTTTGATTTTATTCTAAATTTGGTGAAGAATGGTTGGATTTGCATATTTGAGTGGTTAAGTTTGTATAATTGAAGTGCGTAAAGGATTTCAGTAAGCTAAATTCATTTATGCATTCAGAAAAACAATTTAAACAACAAAAAATAACAATTTTGTCCAAATTTACATCACCCAATTCCGATTAAAAATACCAAAAAAGTTTATTCAACCTCTTTCTTATGTGGGAGGTCCATTTTTACTCTCTTACAACGTGGTATGCCCCATAATTTTTTTTGGGAGTAATGATATAATTTGGTGTGGAGAATATGTTTTATGAATGGTTATTACATATATATGTGTGTATAGGGTGAAAACGTGAAGAGGAATAATGCATTTTGAAATAAGATATTATAAAGCAATGTGATTTTTATTATTTATATAGAAAGTATGGTTTACAAAATAGCTAGGTTAAGTGATTAAAAGTTTTGACCAAAACTAAAAAGTTTCTATGGAGACGTTATGTGGGTTTACTTTAGCTTACAAGGAGTTTACATAAAGCTTAAATTATTATAGTAGAGATTAATAAAGTAAAAACTTTCAAGTGAGTTTAAAAGTCTCATAGTGAATAATATAATTTATATAGAAAGTATGGTTTACAAAATATCTAGGTTAAGTGATTAAAAGTTTTGAACAAAACTAAAAAGTTTTATGGAGACGTTATGTGGGTTTACTTTAGGTTACAAAGAGTTTACACAAAGCTTAAATTATTATAGTAGAGATTAATAAAGTAAAAACTTTCAAGTCAGTTTAAAAGTCTCATAGTGAATAATATAATTTTTTTTGAAAAAAAAAATGATATTAATATTTTATTTGAGAGTTTATGAGTTAAAATGAATTTTTTATTTAGAAATCGTTTCAATTGAGAATTTTTGGTCAATAAAAACAATAGAGTTTGTTGCAGTTTAACAAGGGTGGATCCTTGCATTTTTGAAGATTCTCTATCAAACTTGATATCAATGGATTCATTTTTTAATCTATTTTGTAATGATATAAGTGTTGGAAAATTGTTGTCATTGATGTCAAAGACAAGGGGGACTACTGAGGATAAAGAGAATTAGACTAGATAGACAAAGGAAACATCCATATTATAAATCGAACCAAACAGAGAGGAGTAGAAGTTAGTGGTGTTTTCCTTCTCGTGCTTTGTGAAAATGATTATACTCGTTTGATGTTTTACCTATGGAAAGTTACGAAGAGGATTTGTGTGATTAGAGGATGGATGGAATGAACTCGTTGAAGAATGAGAGTTGAGGTATGAGGGCACAAAGGAAGCGCAAATGATGAGTTTGGAAAGAGAGGTCTTGGTTAACCAGACCAAGGTAAATTGCAACACAATCGATTTATCCCACATTCATTGGGAAAATTGTATTCAAAAGGTTTATAAAGTAAAGGCGCTATCACATAGTCTGAATGGTGACAGGTGTGTTATGGAACTCTATGAAAAATGTTAGCTTTTGGGCATGAAGAACTGTGGACCTGGAATCGGTTAAATCTCGACCATCGGAGATCAACGACTAAGATTAAAGGATTGGGACCTCGACATATCAAATATCAGATACCATATCAGAGTGATATCTTGAGAGTGCAGTGTTAAATTTCTTAAGGGATTGATAGCTAGGTGCCCCAATGAGCCTGATAGCTTGATGACTTAGTGTAGCATATCAGATATCAAGAGATCAGAAGAGCGGAGTGTAAGTGCAATGTTAATGTCTCAAGGGCCCATTGGGCCAGCTTCGATGCCACATGGAGGTCACGCCATCTACCACGCCAGTGCTATAAATGCAACCAAGTCAGTATGATGGACCATGTGAAGGCCACTTCATCTTCCACATCAACACAATGGCGAGAGCACGAAGAAGCAATGTTCCAATACCAGACCAGAAAGGATTGCCAACACAACATTGAAGCTTTGAGGCTGGTAGGTCAATCGCTCGGTAGATGGAACACTGTCGGACGAAGTTCCATACCAGATCGGGGAAAATGATTGAAGGTGTGGTGTTGAAAGGTCGATGAGATAATCCCTCGGTAGACAAAACATTGAGAGATGAGTTTCCATACCAGATCGAGGTAGATTATTGAAGGTGTAGTGTTGAAATGTCAGTGGGCCAATCGCCAGGTAGACAGAACACAGAGCAACAAGGTTACATATTGGATCAGGTCAAAAGAACAGTGTTGAAGTATTGAAGGTTCAATGGACTAGTGGTTGATGCCACATTAAAGCCACGAAAACAATCACATCAGTGCCACGAGGGTATACACGTCAACGCTACGTCATTCAATACACAAGGAAGGGGTCCACATGGAAGTGATGTTAGCAGCCACATACCAATGCCACATCATGCAGTACACATGGAAATGATTCCACATGGAGACCACGTCAACATATATCGCATTTCAGATACTAGAAGATTGAAGGAGCATGGCATGTGTTTGAAGCTTTCGGGGGCCTGATGGGTCGATAAGCCAATGAGCCTAGTGGGACAATCACCCAGCAGTCGAAACAAAGAGCGAGACATGATTCCATATCGGATTGAGGATAATAGTTTAAGGAACATGGTTGAAGGCTTGGTGGGTTGGTGGTTTGGTGAGGCCGATGGCATACCCGATTTGAGTGGAAGTTTGAAGGCATGTGTTTTAAGTTTTGGGGGCCCAATAGATCGATGGCCTGATGATCCCAGTGCCTAGTGGCTTGGTATATCAGATTGAGAGAGAAGTTGAAGGTGGAAATTAAAGGCTCGGGAGATCAATGGAGCAGTGAACCAGTAGTCCCTATGGTCCCGATATGTAGTGAAGTGGAGCATTTGACCTTTCAGATCGACGGACGAGATTGAATCAAGTACCAAATAGTATTTTTGTTGTGCATCAAAGGCCGATGTGTGCGTGAGATCCCGATAGCCCAATTAACGTCTTGCTGCAAAAGAGGACAGATCAACAACTGAGGTTCGATCAAGGACCTGATTAGATAGTTGTTGAGTCTTGCGGTTTGTGCTATTCATTTAAAGAGCCCGATGGCTTAGTTCACTCGTGCAAAAAACAAGGAATAAAATTGGAACCAACGCAAACGAAATTTTGAAGCTCTATTTTATGGTAGAAGTCAAGGGAGTTGGAGCCAACCTCATGAGCTCATTTGTTTGGTATGAGGACAAAACCTTGAGCATATGGGATAGTGTATAAATTGAGAGTTGAAGAATATGGATGAGTGTGTGTGTGTGTGTGTGTAAGTATGCAAAGGTGAAAGAGGTGAATGTGAGGGTGTTGAGGCTTTGAGATTTTCAGGAGCCAGAGATCAGAAAGAGAAGAATGTAATCTTCCAAGGGTGGTAGGGAGGTGCAAGGTCAAACAAGGAAGATATGGAGTCTTTTTGTTTGTGAAATAATGATGTTATTTTTTTCCCAGAAAGACAAAGGAGAAAATTGGTATATCTAGTAGGTTGGTGCCTACATCTTGTTGAGTTGGTGCTTAGCTAAGGAGATTGGTGTCTTCGATAGGTTTGTGCCTACAAACATTGTAACTGTAGGTTGGTGTTGGCACCCAATTTTTTGGGTTCAGTTTTGCGCCCACGTACAAACGAAGTTGTGCGTGATCATTCCATAGTTTTGCAAGTGCCCAAGGAAATGTGCGAGGAATGAAATAGAATGTACATTGGACCGCGTTTTTCATTCGCACACCATGCTTAAAGAATACCAAGTGTGTGTCGGTCTGATTTTCAGGTGCACCAGAAAACAAGAAGATTCCCACCAGAATTAAGAAAGGAATCATTGGAAAATCCCCCTGAATGATTACTTCCAACAGTATACAAAGATGTGGGAAGGTCAGGAAACAAGTTGGTCAAGTAGTTAATATTTCCCTTAAGTAAGTAGTCTACGTGGAGCGATGGTAGACATCAAAAGCGTGCGAGGAAATTTTATCACACAACTGAGTGGAGTAGATAAAAAAGAGACAACGCTCCCCAATAGAGGAAAACTATAAAATGAATCTCTAACATCATAAATAGAGCTAACTAGTTAGCCAATTAGATATTTTCTAAGTTAGAATAGCTATCAATGTGGAGCTCACTCTGATCTTATTGTATTGTGGTAATGATTTGAATATAGTTCTGTGTCTATTTTATGTCTGAGTTTTGAGCAAAGGCGCATTTTGTAGCAAGTTGTAATTCTGAGAGTTTATGTAGAAAATATGTGAAGTTCTATGGATGTCATATGTGTTTTTCATGTGCAATGCATATCTTGGATATGACTACTTGCTTCCAGTAATAAAGATACAACAATTCTGCTACATTCTACTTCTATTATGTATGATTTTAACATGTGTGTGTATAGTTTTAATTCTTAGTCCTCATAGTTTATCATACATGATTTATATGGATGCCAATTGAATTGATGTGTCATATGTTTAAACCTTCATCCCTATCATAAAACCTTATGGTATTTGTGATCCCCTTTGCATCCTAGGTGAGACTTTCCTCGACCTTGGCCAAGGATTGATATGTCAATGTTTTGGGGTTTTTGTTGGACAACTTCAGATGAAGCCTTGGTCTAAAAATCCCCAGCATTAAGAAGGATGGGACACATGAAAGCGTGGACCAAAATCACCCAAAAAATGGTTTTCCAAGACCTGAAGTCTTGTTGAGATCGATGAAGGAAAAGAAAAATGAGTTGGCATATTTCTAAGGAGGAGATTCAAGATTGGATATAAGTGAAAGAAGACAGTTTTTCCCTGCAAGAGACGCAAGGATTGAGGGTGAATGTGAAAGAATGGAAATGCACATATTTTTACTTTGATATGCATGAGCTCTTCTCCACGAAATTTACTTGTTTGTTTCATGAATGGTTGAAAAGGAAAGTTGTTATCATTTCAGATGCATTGTCAGTGGAGCTAATAGTTTGGGATCAAGCCAAGATTGATATATTGAAGGCGCTAAATAACAAGTGGACTTGGATCAAAATGTTATTTGTGGAAATAAGAATGATGCACACAGGTCCCAACAAAATGGCCATGTAAACCCCCTAGGGTTGGGGGGCGGTGATTTGGAAAAGGTGGGGTAAAAGGATCTAAAAGATGGATCCATTGAGGATGATCCAAGAAATTGTTGAGATGAGGTGGGGTATGGAATGGACCCAGAAGAACATAAGAGAAAAAGAGTCTAGATATACATACAAAGAGTTGAGGTAAAAACAAGAGTGGAAGAGAAAGATGGAAAATCATTTTCTAAGGGCGTGCGATGAGGGGTCGAGTCTAAGATGAAGAGAAAATAAATTGCACCAAGTGGTAGTGCGGGAGTGGATGTTGTGTCCGAGTGGAGTACAGGCAAGGATAGGCCCATGAAGAGGCATGCCGTAGAGGAGATGATGTTTGGTAGGGATACCGATATTGATACTAGTTCATACCTAGGTGATGAAGTCCACCCCCTTTGGCTACTGTGGAGTGTCACAACCTTAGAAGAAGATGAAGTGTAAAGTAGTGGTGCACTGATAAGGAGAGAGGATTGTGCAAAGAGTAGTATAATGCTGATTAGAGAGAGAAGTTATGCACAAAGTGGCAATGCAGAGATTGGACTGGGAGAGAAAGTGTGAAGTGGCAGTGCGTGGATTGACTTGGGAGGAGAAAATATTTGTGGTGCGTGGTCAAGACATGAAGGTAGGGAAAAAAATGTTGGTGCTCTAGAAGAAAAGTAATATGCAGGCTCCCCTAGTGGTGGGGGAGACGAGTTGGAAGTATTGGATGGTCTTGTGCAACTGCAAGTATATATCCCTTTGGTTCACCTCATGAGAAATTTCAGAAGAAGATGGAATCACCCACCCCTTTGTACCACCCTCCTTGTGCATTTTTAATCAAGAAGAAAACAAAAAAAAACAATGAAGAGATTGGAGATGAAGAAAGAGAACAAGAATAAAAAAGTCACGAGACAAGTGAAGAAGAAGGTGAAGTCAACAATACTTTGCCCCAAGCGACAATGGTGTGGAAATATCCAACCAATAACAGTCAAAGAAGAGGAGCTAGATCAATTTTGAAGATGGAGAAGCAAGACAGTACATTGAGGTTTCCCATGATCCATGGAATGGGTAAAGACGATGTAGAGAAAAACTAGTTCACCTATGAAGCAATATGGTGTATAAATAGAGTTACAGACAACGCAACCAAAATCGCACAACTAGAGACTACGTTCAGGGATAAAGACCTGACATGGTACATTAAATAAAAGGATACCGCACCTGCAAGATAGAAAAGTTCCCTGACTGATATCAAGAAGGATATTCTTAGGGAGTTTTAGAAGCCTAAGTCAGAATCCTAGTGCATCACTAAAATCAAGGAGATCAAACAGAAAGAAGGAGAAACCATTTGGGACTATGACCAACGGTTTAAGATCTTTTGGATAGGGCGTTCATGTTCCAAACATATGACATGCAATATAGAGAATGGTTCATTATGAGTTTACTCCCCCATATCCAAGTCTTGTTCACCCAACAAAAGGTGACAAATTAGGCAGAGGCAGTGAAAGATCGCAATGTGCTTGGAAGCTACACTTGGAGGCGTTGAGACATTTGTCAGGTTGGCATAGTTTCAATCATAATTGGCCAATCGAATGAGACACTTAAAATATATTTCTAAGACTAAAGTCATGCGTGAGCACGCATAGTGTACTACATATCATTCTGAGGGGCATCGCTGAAATGAGTGCCTTGTTCTTCCAAATGGTGTGAAGTATGAAGGAAGTGGGGCCATGTGCCAACCCATTGTTCCACATTGCAAAAATACCAGACAACAACTCACACCCCATTCTATGAGTTCCACAAATCTATCATACATGATGTCAATAGTTGTTGATCCCTCCAGTTAGTGCAATAAAACACCTGTGATGCAGTTTGGGTGCAGGAGGAGAAATAGGGTGGTGAATTCAGTGGCACAGATAGAGACAGATATCAAGGAATACCTTGAGGTGGATATGGATGCAATTACGACCGAAGATATGGAGGAGAAGGTGGTAGACCCCACACATGTTTCAATTGCGGTGACATTGGTTATGTCTCATAATTTTGCACCAAAATATGCATGCTCTACGCATATTGTTGTAGTATTGAAAATGTAACCAAGGATTGTACTGAATTACTGAAGAAGTGGGACTCGAACAAGAAGACCAAATGTAACATGGTGCATGTCGAGCCATGCAAGAATAAGAAGAAGAACGAGGAGGAGGACATTCGGGTAGTAACCCACATAGGGGTGAAGATAGGGGCAAACCTCAAGCATGGTGAAGGCTCAGTTAAAAAATCAGACATAAAGATCATAAAGGAACCTCATCCCCCCCCCGAAGTTTGATGTTTCTCAACAAAAGAAGTTTTTGCATGATGCACATAGAACACTTGAAGAAGAAACAACATGCGAGGAGCTACAATGTGCAACTCAAACTTCTCTGGAAGAGGCACAAACCCGAGAATAGGTACAAAGGGTGACACAAAGGTTATTAGAAGAAGCACAGATCCACAAAGAGGTGTAGTGGGTGACATAGAGGTCGCTAGAAGAAGCTCGCGTGCACAGAGAATTGCAACACGTGACACAAAGATATTAGGAGGAGGCTTGTGTGTGAAACAAGATACAGTGCGTGGCCCAAATATCGATAGAGGAAGCACGCATACAAACTATGCTTCGATGTGTTGAGAAAAATTTATACGAAGAACAATGCGAGGAGGAGTTGCAATGCACAACACACGTAGAAGCATTATGTGACCTAGGTCACATGGAAAAATTTGAAGATCAAATCAATACCTTCTTGCACTGTTGTCTTTAATTTCTTAAAGATCCAAAAGAAACAAGTAACATAACCCCGATGTTAGCTACTTGCATGAAATAACAAGGAGATGAGACTACCATATCTACCCCATTGCTAGAAAGAGATGTATGTTAGGTCAGTAAGCAAAAGCACAGTTGACTAGAATTCAACATGACAACCTAGCTTCATGGGTACGATATGGATGGAGTCATGTTGGATCTAGGATTCGACGTGAACATTTTTCCAAAGAAATCTTGGGAAGTTATGGGTGAGATTAAGTTGGTATGGTCACCTATTCAACTCCGACTAGGTAATTAATACAAGATCTACCCCATTGGTCGATTGGGGAAATTAGAAGTGAATATCGAAGGAGTGAAAAAAAAGGTTGGTTTCAAAGTCATTGAGATCATGGATGTGTCTGATCCATACCCTTCACTACTAGAGATTGACTAGGCCTTTGACAATAACGTGGTTCTAAATTTGAAGAAGAGGTACATGTCCTTTTAAATCAACAACATGCACATGGTCATGCCACTAGACCCATATGAGGCCGATTGGTACAATGAGCATGTGGATGAGGATGGATGGATCTTGGTCATTGAAAATATTTACAAAGTCATGGGGCACATGGAGGACTACATCAACCCCGCAACAGATGGAGAGCTAAGATAGAGGAGTGTCAAGTATTATGATATATATTTTGTGGATGCCATTGATAGGTGGAAAAATAAGCTATATGAAGTCTCAACGAGGAGGTGCATTCATATCTCTGTGGAGAGTATGTCAAAAAATTTGGATCCTATCAATATGATGGTTCGAAGCCGATGAACACATTACTTGCACGGATACAACACAGTCCATAGTACCGATGGCTTCACGCACTGGATACACTACTGATAGGGAGCCCTGCACAATGGTGGGATGCTCATCGCCAACCTTACCAAGAATGAGTAACTGTAGAAGAAGATATGTAGGAAAATTTTTGAATGAGGGATACTATCCCTCACATTATCTTCCTTTGTGCAAGAGGATAGTTATCCAGGAAACGATGTAGGGTGCATTGTAAATATTTGAACTAGAAACACGCATGCTCACCACTCATCCCAAAGTTTTTGGTTGAACTAACATGGTGAACACGTGTACCCACTCTAGAAACAAATTACCATGACATCAACATCGATAAATCATTCATCAAAACCCCATCATTTCCCTCCCATATCATGACACCAACAGACAAGATCGATGCAAGCATTGATGAACTCCTCCATCAATGGATACTACAAGAACTGAGCAGGCTTACCATTGATCCCCTAGGGATGAATTTTCTCGAAGGAATAAGCATGGGTCCATGTTGCAACCCATTAGGGGTTGCTACAATCAAACAATAAAGAAGGTTGACCTAGGCCAGGGTGTGTAGAGAGCATGTGCAACGTCCCCAACAAATAAGACTCACACATGTGAAAGATCGATTAGTGTGGTCGGGGCTGGTCAGTCATGGATGACTTGGATATTAGCTAGATCAACATGTACCCCATTCTTATCAACAATGTAGCCTGAGTATTGCACCCTATTCATGCCAAAAGATAATTTTTCCAAGTTGGCATATATCTTATGCTACCGTAGAGTGCTCAAAATCTATTGAATATGCCGCATGTGTTCCTACCAAGTTCTGTTGACGATGAGGATGTCATCCAAATATACCACCACAAAATATTTGGTGAAGGGTCTCAATACACCATCCATAAACCTCATGAAAGTGGTTGGTGCATTTTTTAAGCCAAAGGGAATGAACAATCATTTGAAGAGACCTTCTTTAGATTTAAAGGTTGTCTTCCATTACATCAGTTGGTTCGATGGGAACCTAGTGGTAGCCAAAATTTAGGTCAATATTGCTGAAGAAATTTTCCCCCTTGAGTTGTTCAAGAAGGTCATCGATCTTGGGAATTGGGTACCGATTCCTGACTGTGATTTTGTTTAGGGCTCTCTAATCAATGCAGAGTCGCCAAGTCCCATCTTTCTTCTGCACTAGTACAATTGGGATTCCGCAAGGGGAGGAGTTGGGTATGATGTGCCCATTTTGAAAAAGATCTTGGATCTGATGCCTGATTTCGTCATTTTCCATCAGTGAGCAGTGATAGAATGGTCCATTAGGTAGAGGTGCACCAAGGGTCAGATCAATTGGATGCTTGACTTGGCAGTGCGTCAGTACCCCAGTGGGTGAGGAGAAGATGTCTTTGTATTCTTCCACGATCTTGTCTAGTTGATTTTGTTGCAAAGAGAGGCTCTATGTAGAGGCCATGGATGTGGCAGTGACCTTATTCTTACTATGAGCATGGATCACAAAGAATAATAACTTCTCGGTCTATGAAATGACCTTACTACATTACTTAGAAAATATTAAAGAAATAGCGGTAGGTGGTGCTACCTCTGGTATCGTGTACAATTGTCTACCCAAAGAAATAATAACATTGCAGGGTATAGACTCATACACAACATGATTCTTCCACAACATCGACCTTGGGAATTGGGTATTGGTTCCTGACTGTGATTTTGTTTAGGGCTCTGTAATCAATGCAGAGTCGCCAAGTCCCATCTTTCTTCTCCACTAGTACAATTGGGATTCCGCAAGGGGAGGATTTGGGTATGATGTGCCCCTTTTGAAGACGATCTTGGATCTGATGCCTGATTTCTTCATTTTCCATCAGTGAGCAGTGATAGAATGGTCCATTAGGTAGAGGTGCACCAAGGGTCAGATCAATTGGATGCTTGACTTGGCAGTGCATTGGTACCCCGGTGGGTGAGGAGAAGATGTCTCTGTATTCTTCCATGATCTCGTCCAGTTGCTTTTGTTGCAAAGAGAGGCTCTATGTAGAGGCCATGGATGTGGCAGTGACCTTATTCTTACTATGAGCACGGATCACAAAGAATAATAACTTCCCGGTCTATGAAATGACCTTATTGCATTACTTAGAAAATATTAAAGAAATAGCGGTAGGTGGTGCTACCTCTGGTATCATGTACAATTGTCTACCCAAAGAAATAATAACATTGCAGGGTATAGACTCATACACAACATGATTCTTCCACAAATATGGTTGTCCTAAAAGAACACCACAAACTTCAAGGGGAGACATATCGTGCAATACCTCATCTTTGAAAGGCTTGATGTCGTAGGGAATATGACACTGTTGGATGACACAAATATCTCTTCCTTGGCAAAGTCAGGCGATGGTGTAGGGTTATAGGTGTAGTGTCATTGGCAGTTCCAGCCACTTGACAATCTCTACCGAAATCAAGTTCTTCTGACTGTCTCTATCGACAATGAAATGAAGTGGAGCCCCATTTACCCACATATGTGAGTGAAAAAGGCGTTCCCCTTCATTTGGTTCTTCTGGTTCTCTTGGTCATACTTTGGTGGTAGTGACAATGGAACTGGGTTCAACATCGATAACCCGCTTCGCTCCTTTGGGATTTGATTCCGAATAATAATCGAACTCTGACTTGGAAGCCTTTAGTTCGGCCACGAGTGACTTCTTGGAGCATCATTCTTCATTGTTGTGCCAAGGGATTCTATGGTACTCACACCATTTTCTCGTGTCCTTCTTTGTCTTCTCATTACCCTTCTTGTGTTGCGTCTTGGATTGGTTGTCCTGAGAGTGGACATCTCTGCTTTGTCCCTTGCTGTGTGGGTTGGGGCCGCCTTTTCCCTACTTCAGTTGTGACAAGTTTTCAGATCCAAACTCTCGCCTCTTCTTCTTAAATTTCTTCTCGATCTTTCCAGCGTATCTATAAGCCGTACCCAATGAGGTGATGTCCCAAAAAATCATTTATGTTTGGATGTATCTATGCAAATAGTTACAGTGTTTGAACACCATATGTCGCTCAGTGTATTTGATACCCAGTTTGGTGCACACGATATGAAAAATATTGGTGAAATATGGTACTATCTGGTCCCTTTCTTGACGCAGGGTGGTCCATCCAGTGTACTGGTCCTCGTAGCTTCCAACATGGTAGTATCGTTATTTAATGGCATCATGGAAGGAATCCCATGTAGGGGAAACCAAAAATATTGCAGATTCCTCTATGGCCCTTTGCTCAGAGTAAGTGTCCCACCAGTCCTTAACATGGGGGATGAACTTAAGGAGTGCAAAAGTAATATTTTCCCTATCAAAAAATTTGTGGAACGAAAAATACCCTTCGAGCAGATTCAACCATTTATCTATAACATCTGCATCTATCAGTCCTTCAAATGATGGAATATCAAAATTTATGTGTACCTTGAAGGGGGTTGCATGGTCGCTTGATGAATATGCTTCTCCTGTCGGAAGCCGCCGAAGGATCTGCGCAAAGTTGTCCATCATTTTGTTCCTTTGTCGCGCAAGGGCTTCCTAAAGAAATATTTTAAAAGTATATCTTGCTCCATCATCTTTATTTTCGTCTCCCATGGGTTGTTGTTGGGCTCGACGTGACTGATATTGCAACGGATCGATTGTTTTGAGTCCCAACTTGTTGTACCTAGATCTTGTTGGGGACATGCACGAAGAAAAATAAATGAAGAGAAGACCGCTCTGATACCACTGATCCAGATTTAGGCGAAGAACAAACTGATTAATAGAATGAATACAATAAACACAGAGATATGAAGAACAACATAGATATCTAGTGAACAATATCTTCTATTAAATAAATGAAATAGGATGAAACTGTAAAACTGCAGAACTAAAACACTTGCTCGAATGGTGGTAGTTATCTATGAGAAGAGATGTGGCTGCTACGTGCATCCGTTTCAACAAAATTATTACAATGAGGATCCAAAGGCCTTTTTGATATTACTCATGAAGGCCTTTTAATATTTTTATTTTTATTTTTTATAAATAGAAAAATGTGTACATTACTTAGAATTAATTGGCTTAGTTTATATTAATAAATGTTTAAGAGATATTAAAATATTATTTTTTAATAAAGATTTGATAAAAATCGTTTAAATATTATTAACTCACTTAGTTTATATTAATAAATGTTTAAGAAATATTAAAATATATTTTGTTATGGAGATTTGATCAAAATGGTTTAAATATTATTTTAAAATAAAAATTTGATAAAAAATATGTAAGGAGCATTTGAGTTGACTTGTGATTTATTAGTTTAAGGTATTAGATGTGACTGACTTATGCAAATATGTGGATGGTAATGTGAACATGTCTTTATTGGGTGTATATGTTTTAGGTGATATATTTTTGTTACACTAGTTGTCAATCCACTTGCATTAAAGATAAAATGGTTGTCATTAAAGTCTTGAGTTCAGACGATATGTTCAACTAAAGAAATCGGTGATGATGGTGATTGTGATTGCTAAATCCAAAGGAACAAACTTTGGTATGGATGTCATGTGGTATCATGTTTGTTTATCATGTTTTATGAGAGTAGTTTAAAAGTTTAAATGTTCTATTTTTTGGTGATTTTTTGAGTTTGATTTTGTCCAAAATTCGGTGAGGAATGGTTGGATTTGCTTATTTGAGTGGTTAAGTTTGTATAATTGGAGTGCCCGAGGGATTTTTCAGTAAGTTGAATCCATTTATACATTCACAAATACAATTTAAACAATAGAAAATAACAATTTTGTCCAAATTACATCACCGGATTCCAACCAAAAATACCAAAAGATAGAACATTTAGCCAAAGCCTTTCTTATGTGGAAGGTCCATCTTTACTCTCTTACAACCTAGTAAGTTACATAATTTTGTTTTTCATAATGATATAATTTGGTGTTGAGAATATATTTTATGAATGCTTATTACATATGTGTGTATAGGGTGAAAACATGAAGAGGAATAATGCATTTTGAAATAAGATATTATTAAGCAATGTGATTTTTATTGTTTATATAGAAAGTATGGTTTACAAAATATTTAAGTTAAGTGATTAAAAGTTTTGACCAAAACATTTCAAAAAGTTTCTATGGAGATGTTATGTGGGTTTACCTTACTTACAAAGAGTTTGCACAAAGCTTAAATTATTATAATGGAGATTAATAAAGTAAAAACTATCAACTTAGAGTTTAAAAGTCTCATAGTGAATAATATAATTTTTTTTCTGCAAAAAATGATATTAATATTTTATTTGAGAGTTTATGAGTTGAAATGAATTCACTATTCAGAAATTGTCTCAACTGAGAATCTTTGGTCAATAAAAACAATAGAGTTTGTTGCAGTTTAACAAGGGTGGATCCTTCCAATTTTGAAGATCCTCTATCGAACTTGATATCAATGGATTCATCTTTGAATCTAGTTTGTAATGTATAAGTGTTGGAAAATTGTTCTCATTGATGTCAAAGACAGGGGGAGACTATTGAGGATAAAGAGAATCAAACTAGACAAACAGAGGAAGCATCCATATTATAAATCGAACCAGACATAGAGGAGTAGAAGTCCATGGAGTTTTCCTTCCCGTGCTTTGTGAAAATGATTATCCTCATTCGATGTTTTACCTAAGAAAAGTTACGAGGAAGATTCATGTGATTGGAGGATGGATGAAATGAACCCGTTGAAGAATGAGAGTTGAAGTATGAGGGCACAAAGGAAGCGCAAACGATGAGCTTGGAAAGAGAGGTCTTGGTTAACTAGACCAAGGTAAATTGCAACATAGTCGATTTATCCCACATTCATTGGGAAAATCGTATTCAAAAGGTTTATAAAGTAAAGGCGCTATCACATAGTCTGAATAATGATAGGTGTGTTATGGAACTATATGCAAAATGTTAACGTTTGGTCATGAAGAACTGTGGACCTGGAACCGATTAAATCTCGACCATCGGAGATCAACGACTAAGATCAAAGGATTGGGACCTCGACATGTCAAATATCAAATACCATATCAGAGTGATAGCTTGAGAGTGTAGTGTTAAATTTCTTGAGGGCTCAATAGCCAGGTGCCCCAATTAGCCTGATAGCTTAATGACTCAATGTAGCATATTAGATATCGAGAGATCGGAAGATCGGAGTGTAAGTGCAATGTTAATGTCTCAATGGCCCGTTGGGCCAACTTCAATGCCACATGGAGGTCACACCATCTGCCATCCCAGTGTTATAATTGCAACCAATTCAGTACGATGGACCATGTGGAGGCCACCTCATCTTCCACATCAACACGATGGAGGGAACACAAAAAATAAGTGTTCTAATACCAGACCAGAAATGATTTCCAACACAACATTGAAGCTTTGAGGTTGGTAGGTCAATCGATCAGTAGACATAACACTATCGGATGAAGTTCCATACCAGATCAAGGCAAATGATTGAAGGCGTGGTGTTGAAAGGTTGGTGAGATGATCCCCCGATAGACAGAACATTGTGAGATAAGGTTCCATACCAGATTGGGGTAGATAATTGAAGGTGTAGTGTTGAAATGTTGGTGGGCCAATCGCTGAGTAGATGGAACACAAAGTGAAAAGGTTACATACTGGATCGGGTGAAAAGAACAGTGTTGAAGTATTGAAGGTTCAATGGACTAGTGGTTGAAGCCACATCAAATCCACGACAAAAACCACATCAATGCCACGAGGGTAGACACGTCAATGCTACATCATTCAATACACAAGGAAGGGGTCCACATGGAAGTGATGTTAGCAACCACATACCAATGCCACGTCATCCAGTACACATGGAAATGATTCCACATGGAGACCACATCAACATATATCACATTTCATATACTAGAAGATTGAAGGAGCATGGAATGTGTTTGAAGCTCCCAAGGGCTTGATGGGTCAATAAGCCAATGAGCCTAGTGCGACAATCACCAAGTAGTCAAAACAAAGAGCGAGACACAATTCCATACCGGATCGAGGATAATAGTTTAAGGCGCATGGTTGAAGGCTTGGTGGGTTGGTGGTTTGGTGAGGCTGATGGCATACCCAACCTGAGTGGAAGTTTGAAGGCATGTGTTTGAATATTTGGGGGCCCAATAGATCGATGGCCCAGTAATCCCAGTGTTTGGTGGCTTGGTATATCAGATTGAGAGAGAAGTTGAAAGTGCAAATTAAAGGCTCGAGAGCTCAATGGGGTAGTCAACCGGTAGTCCCGATCGTCCGGATATGTAGTGAAGTGCAAAATTTGACCTTACAGATTGACGGATGAGATTGAATCAAGTACCAAATCAGATTGTTGTTGTGCATCAAAGGTTGATGTGTGCGTGAGATCCCGATAGCCCAATTAACATCTTGATGTGAAAGAGGACAGATCGATGGCTGAGGTTCGATCAAGGACCTGATTAGATAGTTGTTGAGTCTTGCAGTTTGTGGTATGTATTTAAAGAGCCCGATGGCTTAGTTCACTCGTGCGAAAAACAATGAATAAAATTGGAACCAACAGAAACGAAATTTTGAAGCTCTATTTTATGGTAGAAGTCAAGGGAGTTGGAGCTGACCTCATGAGCTCATTTTTTTCGTATGAGGAGAAAACCTTGAGCATATGTGATAGTGTATAAAGCGTATAAATTGTGAGTTGAAGAATATGGATGAGTGTGTGTGTGTGTGTGTGTAAGTATGCGAAGGTGAAAGAGGTGAATGTGAGAGTGTTGAGGCTCTGAGGTTTTCAAGATCTAGAGATAAGAAAGAGAAGAATGTAATCTTCCAAGGGTGGTAGGGAGGTGCGAGTTCAAACAAGGAAGACATGGAGTCTTGTTGTTTGTGAAATAATGATGTTTTTTTTTTTTCCAGAAAGACAAAGTAGAAAATTGGTATATCTAGTAGGTTGGTGCCTACATCTTGGTGCTTAGATAAGGAGATTGGTGTCTTCAGTATGTCGGTGCCTACAAACATTGTAAATGTAGGTTGGTGTTGGAACCCAATCATTTGGGTTCATTTTTGCGCCCATGTACAAACGAAGTTGTGCGTGATCATTCCATAGTTTTGCACATGCCCAAGGAAATGTGCGAGGAATGACATAGAATGTACACTAGACCGCGTTTTTTCATTCGCACACCACACTTAAAGACTACCAAGTGCATGTTAGTCTGATTTTCAAGTGCACCGAAAAACAAGAAGATTCCCACTAGAATTAAGAAAGGAATCATTGGGAAATCCCCCTGAATGATTACTTCCAATAGTATACAAAGATGTGGGAAGGTCAGGAAACAAGTTGGTCAAGTAGTTAATATTTCCCTTAAGAAAGTAGTCTATGTGGAGCGATGGTAGACATCAAAAGCATGCGAGGAAATTTTATCACACAAATGAGTGGAGTAGATAAAAAGGAGACAATGCTCCCCAACAGAGGAAAACTATAAAATGAATCTCTAATATCATAAATAGAGCTAGCTAGTTATCCAATTAGATATTTTTTTAAGTTAGCATAGCTATCATCGTGGAGCTCACTATGATATTATTGTATTGTGGTAATGATTTGAATATAGTTATGTGTCTATTCTATGTCTGAGTTTTGAGCAAAGGCACATTTTGTAGCAAGTTGTAATTATGAGAGTTTATGTAGAAAATATGTGAAGTTATATGGATGTCATATGTGTCTGTCATGTGCAATGCATATCTTGGAAATGACGAATTGCTTCCAGTAATAAAGATACAACAATCATGCTACATTCTACTTCTATTATGTATGATTTTAACATGTGTGTGTATAGTTTTAATTCTTAGTCCTCATAGTTTATCATATATGATTTATATGGATGCCAATTGAATTGATGTGTCATATGTTTAAACCTTCATCCCTATCATAATACCTTACGGTCTTTGTGATCCCCTTTGCATCTTGGGCGAGACTTTCCTTGACCTTGGTCAAGGATTGATATGTCGATGTTTTGCGGTTTTTGTTCGACAACTTCAGATGAACCCTGGGTCTAAAAATCCCCAACATTAACAAGGATGGGACACATGAAAGAGTGGACCAAAAGCACCCAAAAAATTGTTATGTTTCCAAGACCTGAAGTCTTGTTGAGATCGATGAAGGAAAAGAAAAATGAGCTGGCATATTTCTAAAGAGATTAAAGATTGGACAGAAGTGAAAGAAGACAAATTTTCTCTGCAAGAGACACAAGGATTGAGGGTGAATGTGAAAGAATGGAAAGACACAAATTTTTACTATGATATGCATGATCTCTTCTTCACGAAATTTCCTTGTTTGTTTCATGAATGGTTGAAAAGGAAAGTTGTTATCAATTTAGTTGCATTGTCAGTGGAGCTAATAGTTTGGGATCAAACCAAGCTTTATATATTGAAGGTGCTAAATAACAAGTGGATTCATATCAAAATGCTATTTGTGGAAACAATAATGATGCACATGGATCCCAACAGAATGGCCAAGT
>SNQJ01S0012553.1:160164-171159 GCA_010110895.2 Picea sitchensis
TTTGGAAAAGGTGGGGGAAAAGTATCTAAAAGATGGATCCATTGAGGATGATCCAAGAAATTTTTGAGATGACGCGAGGTATGGAATGGAACCAGAAGAGAAGAAGAGAAAAAGAGTTGAGAGTTACATACAAAGAGTTGATATAAAAATAAGAGTGGAAGAGAAAGATGGAAAATAATTTTCTAAGGGCATGTGATGAGGGGTCGGGTCTAAGATGAAGAGAAAAGAAATTGCACCAAGTGGTACTGCGGGAGTGGATGTTGTGTCCGAGTGGAGTACATGCGAGGATGGGCCTGCGAAGAGGCATGTTGTAGAGGAGATGATGTCTGGTAGGGATACCAATATTGATACTAGTTCATACCTAGGTGATGAAGTACACCCCCTTTTCCTACTGTAGAGTGTCACAACCTTAGAGGAAGATGGCATGAAAAGTAGTGGTGCACCGATAAGGAGAGAGGATGGCGCAAAGAGTAGTATAATGTTGATTAGAGAGAGAAATTATGCACAAACTGGCAGTGCAAAGATCGGACTGGGAGACAAAGTGTGAAGTGGTAGCGCATGGATCGACCTAGGAGAAGGAGCACATATTTGTGCTGCGTGGTCAAGACATGAAAGTAGGGAACAAAATGTTGGTGCTCTAGAAGATAAGTAACATGGAGGCTCCCCTAGTGGTGGGGGAGACGAGTTGGAAGTATTGGATGGTGTTGCGCAACTTCAAGTATATATCTCTTTGGGTCACCTCACGAGAAATTTCAGAAGAATATGGACTCACGCCCCCACCCCCTCCCCACCCCCCCCTTGTGCATTTTTAATCAAGAATAAAATGAAAAAAAACAATGAAGAGATTGGAGATGAAGAAAGAGAACAAGAATAAAAAAGTCATGAGGAAAGTGAAGAAGAAGGTGAAGTCAACAATAATTTGCCCCAAGTGATAATGGTGTGGAAAGATCCAACAAATAACAGTCAGAGAAGAGGAGATAGATCTAGTTTGAAGATGGAGAAACAAGATAGTACATTGAGGTTTCCCGTGATCCATGGAATGGGTAAAGACGATGTAGATAAAAACTAGTTCACCTATGAAGCAATATGGTCTATAAATAGAGTTACAGATGACACAACCAAGATCACACATCTAGAGACTACATTCAGGGATAAATCCCTGACATGGTACATTGAATAAAAGGATATCGCACCTGCAGGATAGACAATTTCCCTGGCTGATATCAAGAAGGATCTTCTTAGGGAGTTTTAGAAGCCTAATTCAGAATCCTAGTGCATCACTAAAATCAAGGAGATCAAATAGAAACAAGGAGAAACCATTTGGGACTATGACCAATGGTTTAAAATCTTGTTGGATAGGGCATTGATGTTCCAAACATAGGACATGCAATACATAGAATGGTTCATTACGAGGTTACTCCCACATATCCAAGTCTCATTCACCCAACAAAAGGTGACGAATCAGGCAGAGGCAGTCAAAGATCACAATGTGCTAGGAAGCTACACCTAGAGGCGCCGAGACATTTTTCGGGTTGGCGGAGTTTCAGTCATAATTGGCCAATCGAATTATACACTTACAAGATATTTCTAAGACTAAAGTTGTGCGTGAGAACGTATAGTGTACTACATATCATTCTGAGGGGCATTATTGAAACAAGTGCCTTGTTCTTCAAAATTATGTGGCGACATGCATGCCAATTCCATTTCCATAAGGAAAATTCGAATGGTGTGAAATATGGAGGAAGTGGGGCCATGTGCCAACCCCCTGTCCCACATTGCAAAAATACCAGACAACAAATCACACCCCTTTCTGTGAGTTCCACAAATCTATCATCCATGATGTCAATAGTTGTTGATCCCTCTAGTTAGTGAAATACAACACCTAAGATGTATTTCGGGTGCAAGAGGAGAAAAAGGGTGGTGAATTCAGTGGCGCAGATAGAGAAAAATATCAAGGAATACCTCGAGGTGGATATGGGTGTAATTGCAGACGAACATATGGAGGTGGAGGTGGTAGACTCCCCACATGTTTCAATTTCAGTGACATTGGTTATGTCTCATAATTTTTCACAAAACTATGCATGCTCTTCGCATATTGTTGTAGTATTGAAAATGTAACCAAGGATTGTACCAAACTACTGAAGAAGTGGGACTCAAACAAGAAGACCAAATGTAACATGGTGCATGCCGAGCCACGCTAGAACAAGAAGAAGAACGAGGAGGAGGACATCCAGGTAGTAACCCACATAGGGGTGAAGATAGGGGTAGACCTCAAGCATGGTGAAGGCTCAAGTCAAAAATCAGACAGAAAGATCATAAAGGAACCTCATCCCCCTCACCCCCCCTGAAGTTTGATGTTTCTCAACAAAATAAGTTTTTGCACGATGCACATAGAACACTTGAATAAGAAACAACGTGCGAGGAGCTACAATGTGTGACTCAAAATTCTATGGAAGAGGCACACACTCGAGAATAGGTACAAAGGGTGACACAAAGGTTATTAAAAGAAGCGTAGATCCACAAAGAGGTGTAGTGGGCGACGTAGAGGTCGCTAGAAGAAGCTCGCGTGCAAAAGGAATTACATCACATGACACAAAGATCTTAGGAGGAGGCTCGTGTGTGCAACAAGATACAGTGTGTGGCCCAAATATCAATAGAGGAAGAACACATACATACTATGCTTCGATGTGTTGAGAAACATTTATACGAAGAAAAATGCGAGGAGGAGATGCAATGCGCAACACACGTAGAATCATTATGTGACCTAGGTCGCATGGAAAACATTGAAGATCAATTCAATACCTTCTTGCACTATTGTATTTACTTTCTTAAAGATCGAAAAGCCTTAAGTAAGATAACCCAGATGTTAGCTACTTGCATGAAATAACAAGGAGAGGAGACCACCATATCTGCCCCATTTCTAGAAAGAGATGTATGTCAGGTCAGTAAGAAAAATCGCAGTTGACTAGAATTCAAGATGACAACATAGCTTCGTGGGTACGATATGGATGGAGTCATGTTGGATCTAGGATTAGACGTGAACATTTTTCCCAAGAAATATTGGGAAGTTATGGGTAAGCTTAAGTTGGTTTGGTCACCCATTCAACTTCGTCTGGGTAATTAATACAAGATCTACCCCATCGGTCGATTGGAGCAAGAAGAAGTGAACATCGAACGAGTGAAAAAAAAGGTTGATTTCAAATTCATTGAGATCATGAATGTGTCTGATCCATATCCTTCACTACTAGAGATTGACTAGGCCTTTGACAATAATGTGGTGCTAAATTTGAAGAAGGGGTAGATGTCCTTTTAAATCGACACCATGCATGTGGTGGCGCCACTAGACCCATATGAGGCTGATTGGTACAATGATCCTGTAGATGAGGATGGATGGATCTCGGTCATTGAAAATATTTACAAAGTCATGGTGCACATGGAGGAATACATCAACCCCGCGACAGATGCAGAGCTAAGCTGGAGGAGTGTCAAGTCTTATGATACATATTTTGTGGATGCCATGGAGAGGTGGAAAAATAATTTATATGAATTTTTCAATGAGGAGGTGCATTCATATATCTGTGGAAGAGTATGTCAAAAAATTTGGATCCTATCAATATGATGGTTCGAAGCCAGTGGACACATTACTTGCATGGATACAACACATTTCATAGTACTAGTGGCCCCATGCACTGGATACACTACTGATAGGGAGCCCTGCACAATGGTGGGATTCTCACCACCAACCTTACCGAGAATGAGTAACTGTAGAAGAAGATATGAAAGAAAGATTCTGAATGAGGGAAATTGTCCCTCACATTATCTGCCTTTGTGCAAGAGAATGGTTATCCAGGAAACAATGTAGGGTGCATTGTAAATATTTGAACTAAAAACACGCACGCCCACCACTCATACAAAATTTTCTGGTTGAACTAACACGGCGAACACATGTACCCACTCTAGAAACAAATTACCATGACATAAACATCGATGAATCCTTCAGTAAAAGCCCATCATTTCCCTCCCATATCATGACACCAACAGACAAGATCGATGCAAGCATTGATGAACTCCTCCATCAATGGATACTGCAAGAACTGAACGGGCTTACCATTGATCACCTAGGGATGAATTTGCTCAAAGGAATAAGCATGGGTCCACGTTGAAATGCATTAGGGGTTGCTACAATCAAATAATCAAGAAGGTTGACCTAGGCCAGGGTGCGTAGAGAACATGTGCAACGTCCCCAACAAATAAGACTCACACATGTGCAAGCTCGGTTAGTGTGGTCGGGGATGGTCAGTCATGGATGAGTTGGATATTAGCTGGATCAACATGTACCCCATGCTCATCAACAAAGTAACCCAAGTATTCGACCCTGTTCATGCCAAAAGATAATTTTTCCAAGTTGGCATATATTTTATGCTACTGCAGAGTGCTTAAAACCCGTTGAATATGTTGCATGTGTTCCTCCCAAGTTCTGTTGAAGATGAGGATGTCATCCAAATATACCACCAACAAATAGCTGGTGAAGGGTCTCAATACATCATCCATCAACCTCATGAAAGTGGTTGGTGCATTTGTTAAGCCAAAGGGCATGAACAACCATTCAAAGAGACCTTCTTTAGATTTAAAGGTTGTTTTCCATTACATCAGTTGGTTCAATGGGAACCTGGTGGTAGCCACACTTTAGGTCAATCTTGTTGAAGCAATTTTCCCTCTTGAGTTGGTCAAGAAGGTCATCAATCCTGGGAATTGGGTATCGGTTCCTGACTGTGATTTTGTTTAGGGCTCTGTAATCAATGCAGAGTCGCCAAGTCCCATATTTCTTCTGCACCAGTACAATTGGGCTTCCACAAGGGGAGGATCTGGGTTTGATGTGCCCCTTTTGAAGAAGCTCTTGGATATGACACCTGATTTCATCATTTTCCATCAGTGAGTGGTGATAGAATGGTCCATTAGGTAGAGGTGCAATAGTGGTTAGATTAATTGGATGCTTGACTTGGTAGTGCGTCGGTACCCTGGTGGGTTAGGAGAAGATGTCTCTATATTATTCCACGATCTCGTCCACTTGCTTTCGCTGCAAAGAGAGGCTCTATGTAGAGGCCACGTATGTGGCGGTGACCTTCTTCTTACTGTGAGCACGGATAAAAAAAAAGAAGAACTTCCCATTCTGTAAAATGACTTTAGTGCATTACTTAGAAGAGATTAAAGAAATAACGGTAGGTGGTGCTACCTCTGGTATCATGTACAATTGTTTACCCAAAGTAATAATAAAATTGTAGGGTCTAGAATCATACACAACATGATGCTTCCACAAATATGGTTCTCCTAAAATAACATCACAAACTTCAAGGGGGGAAATATCACACAATACATCATCTTTGAAAGGCTTGATGTCGTAGGTAAGATGACATTGTTGGCTGACACAAATATCTCTTGCTTGGCGAAGCCAGCAGATGGTGTAGGGTTATGGGTGCAGTAGCATTGGCAGGTCGAGCTGCTTGATGACCTCTGTCAAAATCAAGTTCTTCTGACTATCGCTATCGACAATGAAATGAAGCGAAGCCCCCTTTACCCACATATGTGAGTGAAAAAGGCATTCCCCTTCATCTGTTTCTTTTGGTTCTCTTTGTAAGACTTTGGTGGTAGTGATAGTGGCACTAGGTTCAACATCGATAATCTGCTTCCCTCCTTTGGGATTTGATTTGGAATCAGAATCGTCCTCTGACTCGGAAGCCTTCAGTTCAGCCACAAGTGACTTCTTGGAGCATCATTCTTCATTGTTGTGTCAAGGGATTCTATGGTACTCACACCATTTTCCTGTGTCCTTCTTCATCTTCTCATTACCCTTCTTGTGATGCAGCTTGGACTGGTTGTCCTGAGAGTGGCTATCTCTTCTTTGTCCCATTTTGTGTGGGTTGGGGCCACCTTTTGCCTACTTCA
The DNA here is from genome assembly GCA_010110895.2 of Picea sitchensis. Lineage (NCBI taxonomy): Eukaryota > Viridiplantae > Streptophyta > Pinopsida > Pinales > Pinaceae > Picea > Picea sitchensis. The sequence continues at coordinate 166,108 of SNQJ01S0012553.1, forward strand.
TCTATGAAGAGTTTGAAGATCCAAACTCTTGTCTCTTCTGCTTAAATGTTTTCTCGATCTTGACAACATATCTATAAGTCATACCCAATGAGGTGATGTCCATAAACTCCATTTATGTTTAGATGTATCTATGCAAATAGTCGCATTATTTGAGCACCATATGTCTCTCAGTGTCTTTGATACCCAATTTGGTGCGTAGGGTATGGAAAATATTGGTGAAATATGGTACTATCTGGTCCCTTTATTGATGCAAGGTGGTCCATCTAGTGTACTCATCCTCGTAGCTTCCAAAATGGTTGTATTGTTCTTTAATGGCATATTGAAAGGAATCCCATGTAGGGGAAACCACAAATATTGAATATTCCTCTATGTCCCTTTTCTCAGAGTAAGTGTCCCACCAGTCCTTAACATGGGGGATGACCTTGAGGAGTGCAAAAGTAATCTTTTCACTATCGAAAAAATTGTGGAACGAAAAATACCCTTCGATCAGATTCAACCATTTATCTGCAACATCCTCATCTATCAGTCCTTCAAATGATGGAATATCAAAATTCACATGTACCTTGAAGGGGGTTGCATGGCCACTTGATGAATATGCTTCTCCCGTGGGCAACCGCCGAAGGATCTGTGCAAATTTGTCCATCATTTCATTCCTTTGTCGCACAAGGGATTCCTAAAGAAACATTTTAAAAGTATCTCCTGCTCCATCATCTTTATTTTCATCTCCCATGGGTTATTGTCGGGCTCGGCGCAACCGATCATGCAACGAATTGATTGGTTCGAGTCCCAACTTCTTGTACCTAGATCTTGTCGAGGACATGCACGAAGAAAAATAAATGAAGAGAAGACCACTCTGATACCACTTATCTGGATTTAGGAGAAAAATGAACTGACTAACAGACTGAATGCAATAAACAGAGAGATATGAAGAACAATATAGATATCCAATGAACAATATCTTCTATTGAATAAATGAAATAGGATGAAATTGTAAAACTGCAGAACTGAAATACTTGCTCGAATGGTGGTAGTTATCTATGAGAAGAGATGTGGATGCTACATGCATCCGTCTGAGAAAAATGATTAAAATGAGGATCCAAAGGCCTTTTTGATATTACTCATGAATTTCAAAACCCTATACATCCAAAAATCTAACCCTAGAAGGTGAAACGCCAAAATTCATGTGGGCCCTTATGGGTAAGTTGGTACCTCAACTTCTCGGGGTCGTAACATTTTCATACGACCTTCGTTTTAGGCACATGATAGCTCGTTGGAAAGATATTTTAGAGAACTACACATTCTGTAGTCTAACTATGAGTCCATCTATAGTTTGACTATAGCGAGCCAAAAAACACTTTTATGGTTCCAAAACGGCCCTGGAAGTACAACAAGATGTGTTGACATGAAAACATACAAAATAAGCTAGTTGTATTAGGTGAGAGGCCACCAATATAAACCTGGAATATTTGTAGGGATTCAGACAGCCCCAAAAGTGTAGAACCCACAATTACAATGAAGTACAAAAGAACGTGTTGAACTAAAAACAGACAAGAGGAGTCAGTTGGAATAGGTGGGTGGCCACTGATATCGATCATGTTCTAAGTGTTTCTCTTGTTGTACAAAGAATTTATTTATTGAAAGGGTTGTTAGGTTTTTCCCCTCATGGGTTTTCCCAGGGTAAATATTGTATCTTTCTGTGATCTCTACTATTTTACTATTCTATTTTTATACTACATTTATGTGGTTGAATTTTTGAAGTGTAATTTCTTAATGATATGTTGAAAAGTAAAAAGGAATTTTATTATCGTTCGAAGTAATTACTAGTTTTTAGAAATATTATACCTAGATATGTTATCTAGGAATTTCAACATGGTATTAGATCTTTGGTGAAGAAAATAAATATGATATCACCATCAAAGAAAGACCTATCTCCAAGAATACCTATCTACTTTACACCTATGGATTCCTCTATGAAATCATAGAACTATCTATAAGGGGCGTCAAACTTCAGAGCATCGAAGACTGGGATTTATCTAATCCTTGCCAAGAATAAAGTCTTGGATATGGTGAAAGGAAAGGTTATAGAACCATCATATGATGAAAGAAAAGAGAAGTTCAAAGAAACTGATATTAAGTCCATGAGTCTCATTATGGAATCAATTAGAGATCACTTGATCCCATATATATCAAACATTGATACATCGAGTAAAATGTATGATGACCTAACCAATCTATTCATGGTCAATAATGTTGGTCAAGTAATGAGTGTAAATTCTAACCTTGTACAATGTCTACTGTAAACAGATATTCAGAAAATAATAGAAAAGATACCATCGCAAATGCAAACATTACATAGAGATTTTTCCCTTGGAAACCCAAACCGGGAAAACCAACATATATTATATTCATACATTGTGTTACATTGTTTACAATACAATATACATATAGGAGCTAGCAGCATCCAAAACCCTAACCCAATGACATGGATTAGTCCAAAACCCTAATTCCTTAACCAAAAATAGAAAACCATCAGCAAAAACCATGTGCCGAAAAAACCACCTAAATACATGACACGTTTCCTGAGGTAGGTGTCACGTTTCCCGAGGCTCTATGTCAAAATTCCAATGTTTTGGTTGCAAAAAAATTGGTCCCTATAAATTTGATTGTCCTAATATAACTAAGAAAAGGAAAGGAAAACATCATGCTTCCACAACTGATGTAAATGATGAAGAACCTCTAAAGAAATCCAAACATGAAGAAACATATTTCTTCTATTTCTCATCCCTTACAGGATCTATTCAAGACAATGATGATATGTGGCTGATTGATAGTGGAGCTTCGAGACATATGATAGGAGATCGTGTCAACCTCTCAAGTATGAAGGAGAAGAAGCTTTCTCATAGAGTAGATTTTGGAGACAATAATTCATATGCAATCAAAGGAATTAGGAATACATCTATCAGGATAGAATCATGTAACAATGTTCATCTCAGTAATGTTCTATATGTACATGTATTGAAAAATAATTTGGTTTCCATTTCTTGTCTAGAGGATAAAGGAGTCCATGATGGAAGATTATATAAGCTTCTAGGCTAAAATAATCAAGCCCTTGTACATGATGAATTTAATCCTAGTGAGCTATGTCATAGAAGGTACACTCACCGTCATTACTGAGCATTTTCATCTTTAAATCAAATGGTAGTAGGTGTACTTGAACTATAATCAGTACATGAAGATGTGTGTAGAGGATGTGCACTTGGGAAGAATGCTAAGAAGCCTTTCCCAAGTAGTGAAAATTGATCCAAGGAGATATTGAATTTAATACATTTAGATGTATGTGGTCCTATTCCTATGAAGTCTCTAGGAGGCTCAATTTATTATGTAACCTTCATTGATGATTTTTCAAGAAAAACCTAGATGTACCTGTTGAAGAAAAAAGACAAAGTCTTTCACAAGTTTCAAGAATTCAAGGTTGAAGTGGAAAACTTGATAGGTAAGAAGATCAAGACTCTAAGGTATAATAATGGAGGAGAATAAACCTCCAAAGAACTCATTTCCTTTTGTAAAGATGTCAAAATTAAGAGAGAGTTGATTTTCCCACACAACCCTCAACAGAATGGCATGGAAGAAAGGAAGAATATATCTATTGAAGAATTTGTGAAGGCAATGATGAATGATCAAAACCTATCCATGTTTTTATGGGGAGAAGAAGCTATGGCAACTGTGTATATTTAGAATAGAAGTCCTCATCGTATATTAAAGTACATGACTCTAGAAGAATCCTTCTCCAGAAAGAAGCTAAGTGTTGAACATCTAACGATCTTTGGTTGTCCTGTTTATATTCATGTTCCCAAGGACAAAAGAAAGAAGTTGGAACCTTTAGGAAAGAAGGGAATATTTTTTAGTTACAGTGAATCATCAAAATCCTATAGAATCTATATCCTAGGTCAACATAAGGTTGAAGTTAGCCGGGATGTGACTTTTAATGAAAATATTTCTTATAGGAAATCCATAGAAGATTCCATGGACTCCAACGATGAGGAGGTACATGAAGTTCCCAATAAATAAAGTACAAGTCCTTCAAATCATCCTGATGAAGAACCAGAACAACCAGAACAACCACTTGAACCCGAGAAACCAGTTGTTGTTCCTGAGATAAGAAAGATACCACCATGGCTCAAATCCACTTTGCAGGAAGCAGTAGGACATGAATCTCCTGGTGGCACATCTAGGGAAGTAGTAAGAGACCCAAGAGGTACTCTAGTTATGAGACACTTATGAAAAATCTTCTGAATGTATAAAATTCCACCTTCGAAGAAGCAATCAAGCATAAATAATGGAGGGAAGATATTGTTATAACCCTATAATTTATAGGATCAACTGTTGATTGTAATTTTGTTCCTCTAGTGTTTTTTGACTTGCACATGTTGCTGCATTCTACAAAAGAAAAGAAAGAAAAGAAAAAGAAAAGAAAAGAAAATAAAGAGAAAAATAAATAAATAAATGAGAAAAATAAAAAGAGGGCATAAAAGAAAATGGATAAAGCCCCATGAAATGATAATGACTTGATCCATATAGTTTAAACATGGCCACATATTTTAAATTTAAGTATTTAGGATTAGTGAATAAGCTTGGCTCAACTGTATAATCTTAGTCGAGTAATTAGGTTAGCTAGTGAATAAATTTGACCAAACAGTATAATCTTGGTAAAATAGCCCCAAGATAGAGTATTTTCTTAGCCCAATAGTATAAGTTGGGATAAAGGTGCAAACGAGTAGGTTAGGACATAGGTTAGTTAGTTTCCTTTCAATAAAATATGTAAGATGATTGATGAAATTGCATGATCTTGATGGTGAAATTTTTTTCTAACTCGATGGTGATAAAAGCAAGGGAAGCAGCGCACAAAGACCATAAAAAAGGTCATTAAGCCTAAGTTCTACCTCATATAGTGAATTGCAACCTGGAGATTAAAGATCGGGCCTATATCTACGACTAATCTTTTGGCACCCAGATCTACAACTTTGAAGAGTTTCCGGACCCCTTGACCTTTCT
>SNQJ01S0012553.1:171223-185061 GCA_010110895.2 Picea sitchensis
CCAAAAATTTACCGCTTACCATTTTTCCAACTCACCACCATCATCCAGAGATGCCACACCCCAAAACGACCCCTTGCAGATCCCATTTTATGACCCCGTCAGCATGTCCCCTCCATCTAACTGTTATGGGTCATATATTTTTCGTTCATTCCCCAATCACCATTCTGCATGTCAACCAGGTACACACGNAGGCGGGCCCCATCTCTACGTGGCATCATCTCATTCCATTTTTCCTCCCCACTCCAAAAATTTACCGCTTACCATTTTTCCAACTCACCACCATCATACAGAGATGCCACACCCCAAAACGACCCCTTGCAGATCCCATTTTATGACCCCGTCAGCATGTCCCCTCCATCTAACTGTTATGGGTCATATATTTTTCGTTCATTCCCCAATCACCATTCTGCATGTCAACCAGGTACACACGTCATATGTCCTTCACCTTGCCCCCTCACGCTTTAAAAGACCCATTGGTCATTTATTACTGGCCACATACCTGTTGTTCTCCTGGCCTGTCCTTTTTTCGCCCAACGGACACCCATCCACTAAATTCCAACCTCGTTTCGGTCATTCGCATTCCACTCACACTCCCTGTGTATTAGAGACTCATTTTCCTTCACCTCTGCAACATCTCATCATCCATAAGTTTTCACCTACTAACGTGTGTTCAATGTGCAGGTACCGGTGGAAAACAATGGCACCCAAAAGTAAAAAGTTAAATGTGGAGGAAAATCCATTTCTCCCACCTCCTGTCGATCTCGACCGGATCCCATTAGCAGACAAAGACTATTTAATCTCAGAAACTAGGTCTGATTTCAACTTCGCCGAGCTATATTCATGGTTTAAAGACATCTTCATCGATCAGAGCGATGAAATTGGGCTCTGGCAGTCAAGTTTCCCTCTGTATCATTTTCCCCAAGTCTATCATTTTCCTGAATTCGCTCTCAAATGCCAAGTGCACTACCTCCCTGATCATAGAGCCATAATATCTTCGTCTGGAGAAACCCTTTTCCTTATTACACCTGAGGCCATCGATCAAATGATGTAGGTACCCAGAGCCGAACCCCGTTCTCCCCTCATAATTGAAATTCTAACAGAAATGTATCAGAACCTGTCTTTTCCCCAAAGAGCACAAATATTTGAGTTGTTCCTTCCACAAGATGCCCAATTCCCTAAGAAGAATCCTCCCTATCATTCTTCCATATTTTCCTAAAACGGAAATCAGATTATCCTAGGTTTCCTATCCATTTTCTCTGCTGAAGAGAAAGTTGCCACCTAGTTTGATTACAACAGTTTTTTGGCCAAGAACCTGCACGAGCAATTGGCAAATTTCCCTATAGAAGGCATGTTCCAGTATTCTTCAATACTAGCCTACATGTTTATGTTCTATCAAGCAGACAAATTTTCCTTTCTCATGAAGAAGATGGAGAAAAGCCGGAAAACTTCAAGCAGTAACTCTATGGGCGTCGTTGCTCAGAAGAAACTCCACTGAGTTCAGTTTCAAACAATTCATTGAGTTGTTTTATCACCCAGTGGTAGGAATGCTCAGTGGAAGACTAGAACTGAGGATAAACGAGGATATCCAAAGAGTTATGCACCTTTCAGATCTTGCAAAGACTGGGGACTGGTTCCTATACCATAATCACACGGAGATCAGAGTGTATGGGTGTGAACTAGCTCCATACAAATTGCCCAAGTATGTGCCTGTTCGAATATTTGCACTGGAGTATATTCGTCAAATGATAAACTCATATGACATTCATTTTGTGTCTCTGAAGAAAAAACAACAGATGAGGATTAAAGGGAAAATAGGACCGTTTATCTGCAACAGTCGAGTTTCTTGGGAAGAGGCGGATAAACTATTAAAGGAAATGAAATTCAACACTAGTTTCATTCAGTGTTATGACCCAAGTGGGATCATTGCAGAGATGAGATCCAAAAAAAAAAGTTCACCTTATGCTCACACCCTCAAACCAGAAATTGAAAAGTACGTGAACCGGACAGAGTGGGAGGCAAACACTTTGGTAGATACCAAACAACAGGAATCTCCTTCAGTCTCTTTTTCACAGACTACCACCCCACAGATACCAAAGGAAAAAAGGCCAAGAAAGGATGCCTCTCCTTCAATCACTGAGGTATCAAAAGAAGATTTTCAGGTATACAACAAGAGACCCAAAACCACTCATGCTACTCACATGTATGGTGAGGAAGCACCCTAATTTGCTAAAGTGATTGAGGGAAAACATCAGGTGGTGTCCACTTCTTCTTCAAAGAAGCAGACGGATATAGTTGTGACCACCCAAACTCCACAAGGATCTGTACCTATGAACATTTTTGAAAAATATGACATGATTAAAAAGAAGAACCAGATGCTGACCAACAACACCTATGCTCAGTTCTGGAAGAAAACCTTCACAACACAACACAGACTGTTTTCAGCCTTTGACACAGAGAAAGGAAGAATGCATCTGGCATTTCTGCAAGAACAGTTGTCTCAACCCAAAGAGATCACTGACTACAAGAGGTCAACTATTGTTTTTGACACCAAACAAGTCCATCCAGTTGACTAGATGGATTTGCACAGACAGACTGGAGAAATGATTTTCTCCACATTGGCATATGCTTCCTCTATGGAAGCAAAGTTACAGGTATCTTTAAACAATGTTCAGACCCAATTGAAGTTGGAAAAGATATCCTCTTTTGCAAAGGATAACAGAATAAAATCATTAGAGGAGTTGGTGCTCAAGATTGGGTATGATCCCTCGAATGTAAAATCAACAGAGGTGATGTTAAAGAAAAATAATGTTGACATTGCATCTCTGAGAAAACAACTGAAATTTCCACCAACAGAGGATTCACAAGCTAAAGAAATAGATGAGGCAGAAGATGAGAAAGAGGAATTGTTGAAGCTAATCATGCATCAGAACGCATAGATCAAGGAAATGGAGGCATAATTGGAAAGGTTATTGAAAGAGAAGGAACAATCAACTCCAATGGAAGTCATTCCATTGAGTGCAGTTCCCCTTGCGTAAGTCGGTACAACAGCTGTTCCAACAACCACTACAGCAAAAATTCCAACGACAACTCCATAGACAACACTGGAAAAAACTGTGGAGCTAGCAAAGTCCATGGAGGAGATGACTCTGCAAGGAACGAAGATCAATAGGCTGAAAATGGAGGTTGAAAGTCTCTAAGAACTCAAGTCTTCCTTCCAAACAAGATACAACATTGAGAGACAAGCATTAGAGAATCTCAGACAGGAAATACAACAGCTTCATAAACAAACAATGGTAGGTAAGACATTAGCAGAGGCTAAGGAAAATATCTAGACAGGTATCTCCAACTCCATAAACGAAATTTGGCCCATGGTGCAAATCATGTTCGAGCAACATGATCTAGTGCTTAGGAGTAGACAAGCCAATGACAGGATAAGAAGAGAGTTGGGTGAAATGCCCTCGGCAGCTGACGAGATCATCAACTTCCTGAATTCAAAAACCAAGGAAGAGCTTGAAGACCTGAAAGTTGAAGACATAACAGAAACTATCCTCAAAGTCAAAAGAGTGTTGACCAAAAGAGGATTAATGTTGCAGTTGGAGGAGAAATCTTAGAACATGGACATTGGAGTTTAGAGATTTTTTGGCAAGCTTGAGGCATTACAAAAAAATGACCTTCCTGGCTTACTTGTCCTAAATGATAAATTGATGATTTTATCTGATTATAAGCAAAAGATTGCCACCATGGCCAAAGAAAATTCCAATTTCTCAGGGATACAAGGCAGAATCACAGGCAAAACGTTCTTGGAGACCTTGCAACCTGACCTCATCATACAACACGAAATCAATTACATTTTCCTCACTAAGCCGACTTTGCTAAGTATACCGAGATGGATGAAATCTACCACCGGCTATTGAAAGTTACCATTCCCAGTACACAAAGATGGGATGAGCTATGTGAATTGATCGAGTAAAGATAAAGGTCTTGTCCAAGTCATCATCCAGCGCAGTCAAATTCATATGACTGACTCACCAATGGTCTTCCCCAAAATCATCATGAGAGATTCGACGCATCATCATCAGTTCCTATATTTTTGCATCTTGTTATGTAGATAGTTAAAAATAGCATCTGCCATGTCTTGATCATTGATGACAGGGTCATTTGTAATTTAGATTATAAATACTTTAAACTTCTAAGTACTAAGGGTTAATTTAGATTATAAATACTTCAACCCTTAGTACTAAGTACAAAGGGTTGATAGTTAATCCCAGTTTCGAAGTGGTTGGTTAAGGTTACCTCTTGTAAATTTCTTCTGCCCTTTTACAACCTCTAGGAATTTACAGAGAGCTAACATAATTGGCGACCATACTAGGGAGTCTGAACAAATTTCCAATCCTATGTTTTTTTTTTCTATGCAAAGAAAACCTTATTTCGGAACAAGTCATAAAATCTAAATATATTAAGAGATAATTTTCAGAGGTTGTTAAGTTTTGTATATAATCAATTTAAGTTTTTCTTAAAAGAAAAATAAAATAAAAATTATAATTCTGGCTCCCAAAAGAATTTTTACTAGATCTCACCCAGATCCATAACCTGCCACCGCAATAGACAATCCCGAGAAATTACTCAGAAAGAAAACCGTTACGGAAGGTTAAGGAAGTCACATATCTCCTTCCCTCCCAGAGAAACTGGTTTCCCTTCAGGATCTTGAGTTTGATATCACTTTTGAACAAAGCCTTTTTAGAACAAAATCAGACAGCTTTGTAAGTGAAATTGTGTTTGATCAAACCATCCTGCAACCTAAGACTCCTGAAATTCTCTCACCCAGGGCAGACGTTGATCAACTTTTTCTCCAGGAATTTGATAAATTAGAAGATTTTTTGGCTAATATTGATCAAGCCTTGGACACAACTCATTTCCAGCAGTCAATTGAACTTTCTGCCTTAACAATTGCTGCAGCTTCTATGAAACCTCAAACAATTCACTCTGCACCCCCTAGCCCTTCGTCCTCCACTACATCTGTTACATCCCCTCCAATCATACAAGTTATTGTTCAAGATCATCCACCAGCTATGGCAGAAAGATATGCTCCCTTGGTGTTGGCTGCCCCTTTGCATGCCATGCCTCAAGATTACCAAACTAGACTACGTCAGTACGACAATACTGATCCTATTAATGCACAACAACATGTGGATAAAATGAATGATTATTTTGATCTGTAGGAGGTAGATGAAGTTGATGTACAAATGAGATTATTTGCACAAAGCTTGAACGGGGACGTTAAAAAGTGGTTTAAAGCCTTACGTCCTGCTTCGATAACTAATCTTGCCGCTTTTCACAGACATTTTCTGGACATATGAGAGGTTAAGAAAAATCCACTCCAGATATTATCAGAATATGAGAACATCAAGAGGAATCAGGGAGAAATAGTGCAGGATTACTACACCAGGTTCAACAACCTTTACAATGCCATCCCTGCTGACATAAAATCCCCTCAAGGTTTAGCACTTATTAAGTTTCCAGATGGATTTGACACCGATATGTCATATCAGCTAAGGGAAAGAAATTCAGCTACTCTGGAAGACATGAAAAAAAGCGCAATAAGCGTGGAGGCTAACCTACTAGCTAGAAGAGCCAAGTAGAGAACAGAGAGGAGGGTCACAATCAAAGAGGAACTGTCCACATCCTCTTCAAATGCCAAATTGGACTCTTTAGCCAGAGCGATAGAGAGAATGATGGAGATACTTACTATAGCTGAAAGAAATCCCCCCAAGGATAACCAAGTTGCTCCTCCAATTCAGAACCCAAACTTTAGAAGAAATATGCCCCAGATCAGGTAGAGAGATCCTAGGGATCAAAGAGAACAGTGCGGCCAGATCAGCAGATCATACCACCCCTCTAGGAAAATTACGCTGATGATGGGGAGGAGGTACTCGAGGAATTAGATGACACTCATATAAACGTCATGGGCATTCATGATGATGAATCCATTTTCCTCACCCAGGAAGAACACGAGATTTTCCATCTTTCATAAACAGAGGTAAATGAGGAAGCAGACGAAACAGAATAGGAGGCCTTTGAGAATGCTATTATGGAGGTACACAAACAGTATAACCTGAGGAGAAAGAGATAAAATGACAACCCTCCAAAGAAGGGTAATTAAACAAAGAAAATAGTTGAAACCAAGAAGACCTCAGAAAACCCTTCCAAGAAAATCCTTGAGAGAAATAATGTTGAATCTTCTACACCAAGATCTCCAAAGATTCTACAAAGAGAAAATCAGACTGAAGTTTCATCAATAAGTGAAACAAGCCAACCAAGGGCATCTGGCTATAGAGTTCCAACAGGTAAACCAGAAGTACAGACCTTAAGCAAATTTTCCACTACATTCAGCCTTGAAGGGGAATTAGCTAAATTGAAAATTTCCATTCCCCTCTCCGAGTTAAGAAACAATAATGCTTACAGGTCGCAGGTGATTAAATCTTTAAGCATAGAACCTGAGATAGGTACTAAGGATTTGAATGTTGGATCTGTAAATCATTCAGACACAGTAAATCTTGTTGATGACTGACCAGAGCTCTTTTTTGGTCCTGAAGTAGATGGTCAGACTGATAATGGATTTGTAGAACCTTTTTACATTAGCCTAAATATCCACGACTTGATATTACACAACGCTATGTTGGATTCGGGTGCCTCTCATAACCTGATGCCCAAGGTAGTGATGGAAAAGTTGGGACTCAAAGTCACCAGACCCTACAAAGATTTTCATTCTTTTGATTCCAACAAGGTTAAATGCATAGGCCTAATCAAATACTTATGCATCACCCCAGCCCAAATTTCGGCAAAGAGTATGGTAATGGATATATTAGTTGCGGACATCCCCCCAAAGTAAGGTATGTTACTATCAAGGTCATGGGGAGCTAAGCTGAAAGGAACTTTGTAACCTGACATGTCTTATGCCATTGTTCCAGTCTTTGGACAACAAAGAAGATTGTACAGGGAAACTTTGATGAAATACATGGTCAGTAGTCAAGAAAAACCTCATAATTACCCTCTGTACTCGGCCCACTCTGACCTGGATTCTTTCATCTTATACAATGACAGTGACCTGGAAGGACAAATTGCCCAGTTGGAAAGTGACACAACTGATCCCAAGGAAAATAAAGAGATCATTGAGGCAAGAGAGGTCGAAATTGTGGAAAGTGAGGAACTACCAACAGATTTTCGGAGCATGGATTTCAATAGTGCAGTAAGTAAAGAGGGAGTCAGAGTTGGAGTTTGGTTACATAATCACAGATCAAGATATTCAGAGAGCCATTCCTACAAACTGAACTTCCAATGCACTAACAACATAGCCGAGTATGAAGGTTTGATGCTTGGCCTGGAACTATTGAAGAAAGTTGGTGCCAAGCAGATAATGGTAAGGGGTGATTCTGAATTGATTATCAAGCAGATCAAAGGTGAGTATGCAGCAAAACATCCCAGACTTAGAGCCTATAAGAATGTTGTTTTGGATGCTCTTCAATGCTTTACTGATATTGACTTGCAGGTAATGCCTAGGGGACAAAATATACTCGCAGATGGGTTGGCTACATCAACAGCTACCTGTAAAATCCCTTTTCGTCCCACTCACAAGTACACAGTGGAGGTGAAGTGCAAACCAACCGTTTCTTACAACATCAAATACTGGCAGGTATTTGGAAATGATGACCAGATCGAAGATTTTCTACAATGTAAGAATGCTTTCGAATGTACAAACATAGATTTAGAAAATGATGATGAATTTGTAAATAAATCCGTTTTTGAGAAAGGTAGTGTAAATAAAATAGATGCTGAAGAATTTAATGAAAATGAGGTAGATTCTGATATTCTGCAGTTGAAAAATAATGTGTTACCTAGAGGTTTAGTTCCGTTGGAAGACTTGTTTAATTTTAACGATCTAGCCAAAAAATCGAAAATTGAAGCTAGTGGTAAAGAGGTTGAAGAATGCAACATAGGAACAGAAGAAAACCCCAAAATAATAAAATTGTCTAAATCTCTGCCACCGGAGAAAAAAAGAAAATACATTGAACTTTTTAAGGAATATATAGATGTTTTTTCCTGGGTCTATGAGGACTTAAAATCCTATGACACTGGGGCTATGAGGACTTACAATCCTATGACACAAGTATCATACAACATCAGATTCCCATAAAAGAAGAACACAAACCTTTCAGGCAGAAACTTAGGAGAATCAATCCCAAGTTGCTTCCCCTGATAGAGAAAGAAATAAAAAAGATGTATGATGCAAAAATTATAGTTCCCTTGAGATTTTCCAAATGGGTTTCTAACCTAGTTCCTACCAGAAAGAAAACCAGTGAGATCAAAATTTGCATAGATTTCAGAAACCTGAACAAAGTCTCTCTTAAAGACAACTACCCATTGCCCAAAATGGATCATATTTTGAAAAAGGTAGTTGGGTCTAGTAGAATTTCTTTATTAGACGGTTTCTCGGGTTACAACCAAGTCCTGGTTCACCCAGAAGATCAAGAGAAGACCGCATTCACCATACCCTAGGGAACCTTCATGTATGTGAAGATGCCTTTTGGTTTGATGAATGTTGGTGCCACTTTCCAAAGGGCAATGGATATTTCTTTTGTGGATGAACTAAGAATATTTATAGTCATATATTTGGATGATGTGACTATATACTCCCAGTCTGATGAAGAACATTTGCAACATCTCAGACGCATGTTTGAGAAATGTAGAAAATTTAGGATTTCATTGAATCCAAAGAAGTCTTTGTTCAGATTAGAGGAAGGCAAGTTATTGGGACACATAATCTCCAAGGATGGAATCAAAATAGATCCCAGTAGGATAGAAGACATTCATAAGGTGGAACACCCTAGGAACTTAAAAGAATTGCAATCATTCATAGGAAAAATAAATTTCCTTAGAAGGTTCATACCCAACTTGGTTGAACTTCTTATGAACATCACTAAGATGTTGAAAAAGGACACAAAAATCAAATGGAACACTAAAGACAAGAAGTCTTTTGAACAGGTAAAGCATGCACTTACCCAAGCTCTAGTTCTGATCAACCCCGACTATTCCAAAGATTTTTATATTTTCTCTTTTACATCTGAGCACACTATAGCAACAATATTGTTGTAGAAAAATAGTGAAGGGTATGAGAAACCCATCGTGTTTTTTATCAAAGCTTTAAGAGACGCTGTGTTGAATTATAATATTATGGAGAAACAAGCCTTTGCTCTGGTAAAGGCTATAAAGGATTTCAGAGTCTATATTCTCCATTCTCACTCAAATGCATGCGTTCCCAACGCAGTGGTAAAAGATATCCTGACTCAGGATAATCCAGATGGCAGAATAGGGAAATGGATTGCGGTCATGCTAGAATATGACATCGAAATAAAGCCTACTAAATTGATCAAAGGACAGGGTTTGGCCAAACTAATGGCAGAATCAAATTGTAACGCTCTAGATATCAATTTCTTGGCTGCAGTTGACGAACAGGAAGAGCATGCAACTCCAAAGGTAAAAGAGGTATTCTTAAACTCTCCCTGGTATGTAGACCTCATTTTTGTACTTCTCAACTTACAAGCTCCTCCTGGTTTAACTAAGACCAAAGCCAGATTTATCAAACTAAAAGCATTAAAATTTTGTATTCTAGAAGTGAATCTTTATTGGAAAGATCCTGGTGGTATTTTTCTTAATTTCCTATTGAAAGACGAAGCTGACAAAGTTCTGCAGGAGTGCCATGAAGGATAATGTGGAGGACATCTGAGTTGGAAGACCACAACCAACAAAATCTTAAGAGCTGGTTTCTATTGGCTTACATTGTTTGTTGATGTTCATAACAAAGTTACTTCTTGTCATAAATGTCAGGTTTTTGAAGGTAAAAAGAAGTTGCTTCCTCTACCCATGAAACCCATATTAGTTGAAGCCCCTTTCCAACAATGGGGTTTGGACTTTATTGGAGAAATACACCCATCTTCTTCAGGCCAACACAAGTGGATCCTCACAGCCACAGAATATTTCACCAAATGGATCAAGGTTGTGCCATGCAGGCAAGCTACTGACTCTGTTATCATAAATTTTTTAGAAACTAATATCTTATCTCGTTTTGGGTGCCCCAGGAAAATTATAGCTGACAATGCAACGGCTTTCAGATCCAAAAAAAATCATAGATTTTTGCATCCAATAACACATTAAGTTGGGGAATTCCACAACCTATTACCCTTAGGGAAATGGGTTAGCCGAGTCCTCAAACAAAATTCTAGTAAATATCCTCAAGAAAACATTACAAGAAAACAAGAGTCCTGGCATAACAAATTGGTTTTTGCACTATGGGCAGATAGACTGAGTAATAAAAGATCAATTGGTATGTCTCCATATCAATTGGTATATGGCACTGAAGCGATTTTTCCTCCTTCTCTGGGATTTCCAGTGATGAAATTATTACAGGAAGCTCAAGCAGAGCCTAATGATATTCAAAGAAGAATAAATCAAATGATTCAGTTACAACAATCCAGAGAAGAAGTGTACAACAGAGCTCAAGTGATCCAGGAAAATATTAAAAAGATTTATGACAAGAGAACCAAAGAGGGTAACTTTGAATTGAGTGATCTGGTTTTGAAATGGGACTCCAGAAATGAAGATAAAGGTAAACATGGAAAGTTCGATAGCTTGTGGAAGGGTCCTTACACCATTCAGGCCTTCAAAGGAAATAATGCTTTCCTGCTTAATAATAATGATGGATCAGACCTGTCAGGGGGACCTGTAAATGGTAGGATGCTGAAGCATTATCTTCCACCTCAGTAGAGAGATCACCATTCCTTTTCCATTGTACATATTGTTTATTTTACAAGCAGTTTGTGTGTAGGTGTCTGAATCCCACAGAGAAGGCCCTAAGACACTGAATAATGTCATCAAAATTTTCAAAATAAAGCAAGTCAGATAGCAGAAGAAGCTCGAGAGGAAGTTTTTCAAGACAACGAGAAACATAATTCTTGGCACCTCACAAGGAGGGTACCATCCCCAGGTGGAGATATTGTTATAACCCTATAATTTATAGGATCAACTGTTGATTGTAATTTTGTTCCTCTAGTGTTTTTTGACTTGCAGATGTTGCTACATTCTACAAAAGAAAAGAAAGAAAAGAAAAAGAAAAGAAAAGAAATAAAAGAGAAAAAGAAATTAAAAAATGAGAAAAATAAAAAGAGGGCATAAAAGAAAATGGATAAAGCCCCATGAAATGATAATGACTTGATCCATACAGTTTAAACATGGCCAAGTATTTTAAATTTAAGTATTTAGGATTAGTGAATAATCTTGGCTAAACTGTCTAATCTTAGCAGAGTAATTAGGTTAGCTAGTGAATAAATTCGACCAAACAGTCTAATTGTGATATACCAGATATAAAAAGTATGCAGAATAGAAATAAAATGATAGAAATGGCAAAGTAACAGTAATATAACCAGCATAATCTCCACAATAAAACATAAATGATATAAGAATAACAACATAAATAACACTTTGATTCAGAAAGCAATGTTCACGGGCCTCTTCAAAGGGGCAACCTCCAGTCGAGCAGCGCTATGTTACAATAATCTCCAAGCTAGGGTTTTCATACCCTTGACCCTTATTTATACTAAATATGTCTATCAAGAGAAGCATCTAGAGGAAGATCCTTCTAGAAGCGGAAGCTTCTATTAGGTCTTCTTACATCCGCCTTATTCTATTTTATTGAAATGCCTTATTAATATTGACCTTTATTACATCCGAATATATTGATCTACCTATGTGCGGGTTAGGACCCTAACATGTCCGCCCCCTTAAAAATAACCTTGTCCTCAAGGCTTGAGATGTGGAAACTGTTGCATAATGGTAGCTGGTTCCCAAGTGGCATCTGCTGGAGTTGTATGTTTCCACTAGACTATCACTTCCTTGATGGTTCTCTGACGTAGGCGATGCTCACGCTGGTCCAAAACTACTTCTGGCTGTAGCCAAATGTATCCTTCTTCAACTATCTCAGGAAGGTTGGTTTGAATTTGGCACCTAGTTTCAATCACCTTCTTCAAGTATGAAACATGAAAAATAGGATGTAGCTTCGACTGATTGGGCAGAGCTAATTGATAGGCAACTTGTCCCACATGCTTGATAACTGTATAAGGACCATAAAATTTGGACAGTAGCTTCTGACAATGCTCAGCCTTGATGGAAGTTTTCTTGTATAGTTGCAGTCGCAAAAACACCTGATCGCCATCTACAAATTGACGTTCATAGTGACCTTGATCTGCTTGTTGCTTCATGCGATTCTGTGCCATGACCAAGTTCTCTTTAAGGGTATGAAGAATATCCTCTCGAACTGTAAGTGTTTGGTCAATCGCCTGGACCTTCGAGGTACCTAGTAAGTATGAGATAACTGAAGGTGGTTTCTATCCATATACCGCTTCAAAAGGATTCATGCATGTAGATGTATGGTAGGAAGTGTTGTACCACCATTCAACTAGGGGTAACCATTGAGCCCATTGATTTTTCTTTTCAGAGGAAAAACACCTCAGATATGTTTCCAAACACTTGTTGACAACTTTCATTTGACCATCAGTCTGGGGATGATAAGCTGTGCTGAGATGCAATTGGGTGCCTTGTAGCTTAAACAGTTCTTGCCAAAAATTGCTTGTGAAAGTTGGATCACGATCAGAAACAATAGAGTGCAGCATGCCATGAAGCTTGAAGACCTAGTCCATGAAAATGTGAGCCACCGTGGATGCAGTAAATGGGTGTTGAAGAGCGCATAAATGAGCATACTTGGAAAGGAGATCCACAACCACCATTATGATTGATTTATTTCCTGATTTGGGTAAGTCGGTAATAAAGTCCATAGAGATATCCTTCCAAATAGCAGGTGGAATCAGAAGCAGTTGTAGTGTGCCTGAAGATTTGACTGTTTCTCCCTTGTTGCGTTGACACACCTCACATTTAGCGACAAATTTACGGATGTCATGTTTCATACCATCCCAGAAAAAAGAACGTTTGACCTTGTCATAGGTTTTGGTGAACCCAGAGTGCCCCGCTGTGGGTGTAGCATGAAGCTCAGAAAGTACCGTGGATTTAAGCTTTGATTGTTTTCTTAAATACAAACAATCTTTGTATTGAAGCTCATCCTGGAGCCAAGAGTACCCTGGGGAAGTTGGAGCATTAGTCTACAATTGCTGGATCAGATGCAAACTTTTGGGATCTTGTAGTCATTCCTGGCGCACAGCTTGGAGCCAATCTGGTACAATGAAGGAAAGAGAAAAAAGGGATCCTTCTTCTTCATATTTTCGGGACAATGCATCCGCCACCACATTGTCTTTGCCCTTCTTGTAAATGATCTCATAATCATATCCAAAGAGCTTAGTCACCCATTTTTGTTGCTCCGGGGAGGAAATGTGTTGTTCCATAATGTACTTAAGGCTTTGATGGTCTGTCTTAATTTGGAAATGTTGCCCCAAGAGATAAGGGCGCCACAGATCAATGGCATGCATAATAGCCAACATTTCATTTTCATAAATGGGTTTGCCCAGATTCCTTTCAGATAGTTGTTTGTTGGTGAAGGCCAAGGGTCGACCCTCTTGCATAAGGACAACACCAATTCCTTTCCCTGAGGCATCACATTCCAACACAAAGGTCTTTGTTGTTATAAAAACAGGACCGCAGAGCAATAAAATAAAACAAATGCAGAAACAAAACACAGAAGACACACAATACAAGAGAGACACAGATTTACGTGGTTCACCCAATGTGGGCTACATCCACCAGAGAAATTGCCAGGTCCTTCCTTTATTATTATCCAACAA
>SNQJ01S0012553.1:185071-197309 GCA_010110895.2 Picea sitchensis
ATCTCTACGTGGCATCATCTCATTCCATTTTTCCTCCCCACTCCAAACATTTACCACTTACCATTTTTCCAACTCACCACCATCATCCAGAGATTCCACACCCCAAAACCACCCCTTGCAGATCCCATTTTATGACTCGTCAGCATGTCCCCTCCATCTAACCATTATGGGTCATATCTTTTTCGTTCATTCCCAAATCATCATTCTGCATGTCAACCGGGTACACATGTCATATGTCCTTCACCTTGCCCCCTCACACTCTAAAAGGCCCGTTGGCCATTTATTACTGGCCACATACCCAATGTTCACCTAACCTGTCCTTTTTTCGCCCAAGAGACACCCGTCCACTAAATTCCAACCCCTTTTTGGTCATTCACATTCCACTCACACTCCCTGCGTATCAGAGACTCATTTTCCTTTACTTATGCAACATCTCATCCAACCATAAGTTTTCACCTACTAACGTGTGTTCAGTGTGCAGGTACCGGTGGAAAACAATGGCGCCCAAAAGTAAAAAGTTAAATGTGGAGGAAAATCCATTTCTCCCACCTCCTGTCGATCTCGACCAGATCCCATTAGCAGAGAAAGACTATTTAGTCTCAGAAACCAGGTCCGATTTTGACTTTGCCGATCTACAGTCATGGTTTAAAGACACCTTCAACGATCAGAGTGATGAAATTGGGCTTTGGCAGTCAAGTTTCCCTCTATATCATTTTCCCCAAGTCTATCATTTTCCCGAATTCGCTCTCAAATGTCAAGCGCACTACCTCCTTGATCAGAGAGCCATAGTATCTTCATCTGGAGAAACTCTTTTCCTTATTACACCCGAGGCCATCGATCGAATGATGTAGGTACCCAGAGCCAAACCTTGTTCTCCCCTCATAATTGAAATTCTGACAGAAATGTATCAGAACCTGTCATTTCCCCAAAGAGCACAAATCTTTGAGTTGTTCCTTCCACAAGACGCCCAATTCCCTAAGAAGAATCCTCCCTATCATTCTTCCATATTTTCCGAAAAGGGAAATCAGATTATCTCAACACTGTGTTGTTTGCTCAGTTACTTCTTAGATGAATGGGTGGATGAACCTATCCTAGTTTTCCTGTCCATTTTCTCTGCTGAAGAGAAAGTTTCCACCCAGTTTGATTACAATGGTTTTTTGGCCAAGAACCTGCACGAGCAACTGGAAAATTTCCCTACAGAAGGCATGTTCCGGTATTCTTCAATACTGGTCTACATGTTTATGTTCTATCAAGCAGACAAATTTTCCTTTCTCATGAAGAAGAAGGACAAAGACAGAAAACCACAAGTAGTAACTCTATCGATGTCATTGCTCAGAAGAAACTCCACTGAGTTTAGTTTCAAATAATTCATCAAGTTGTTTTATCACCCAGTGGTAGGCATGCTCAGTGGAAGACCAGAATTGAGGATAAACGAGGAGATCCAAATATTTTTGCACCTTTTGGATCTCCCAAAGACTGGGGAATGGTTCCTATACTAGAATCACACAGAGATCAGAGTGTATGGGTGTGAACTAGCTCCATACAAATTGCCCAAGTATGTGCTTTCTTGAATATTTGCACTAGAGTATATTCGTCAAATGATAAACTTAGATGAAATTCATTTTGTGTCTCTAAAGAAAAAACAACAGATGAGGATTAAAGGGAAAATAGGACCGTTTATCTGCAACAGTCGAGCTGTTGGGGAGGAGGCGGATAAACTATTAAAGGAAATGAAATTCAACACCAGTTTTATTTGGCGTTATGACCAAAGTGGGATCATTGCAGAGATGAGATCCAAAAACAAAAGTTCACCTTATGCTCACACCCTGAAACTAGAAATTGAAAAGTACGTGAATGAAACAGAGTGGGAGGCAAACACTCTGGTAGATATCGAACAACAGTAATCTCCTTCAGTCTTTTTTTCACAGACTACCACCCCACAAGTACCAAAGGGAAAAAGGCCAAGAAAGGATGCCTCTCCTTCAATCACTGAGGTATCAACAGAAGATTTTCAGGGATACAACAATAGACCCAAAACCACTCATGCTACTCACATGTCTGGTGAGGAAGAGCCCTACTTTGCCAAATTGATTGAGGGAAAACATCAGGTGGTGTCCACTTCTTCTTCAAAGAAGCAAATGGATATAGTTTTGATCACCCAAACTCCACAAGGATCTGTACCTCTAAACATTTTCGAAAAATATGACATGATTAAAAAGAAGAACCAGTTGCTGACCAACATCACCTACGCTCAGTTCTGGAAGAAGACCTCCACAACACAACACAGACTGTTGTCAGCCTTTGACACAGAGAAAGGAAGAATGCATCTGGAATTTCTGTAAGCACAAGTGTCTCAACCCAAAGAGATCACTGACTACAAGAGGTCAACTATTGTTTTTGACACCAAACAAGTCCATCCAGCTGACCAGATGGATTTGCACAGATAGACTGGAGAAATGGTTTTATCCACATTGGCACATGCTTCCTCTAGGGCAACAAAGTTACAGGTATCTTTAAACAATGTTCAGACCCAATTGATGTTGGAAAAGATATCCTCTTTTGCAAAGGATAATAGAATAAAATCCTTAGAGGAGTTGGTGCTCAAGATTGGGTATGATTCCTCAAATGTAAAAGAAGCAGAGGATATGTTAAAGAAAAAGAATGTTGACATTGCATCTCTGAGAAAACAGGTGAAATTGCCACCAACAGAGGATTCACAGGCTAAAGAAATAGCTGAGGCAAAAGACAAGAAAGAGGAATTGTTGAAGCTAATCATGCAGTAGAACGCATAGATCAAGGAAATGGAGGCAGAATTGGAAAGGTTATTGAAAGAGAAGGAACAATCAGCCCTAATGGAAGTCATTCCATTGAGTGCAATTCCCCTTGCGGAAGTCAGTACAACAGCTGTGCCAAAAACTACTATAGTAGAAATTTCATTGACAACTCCATTGACAACACTGGAGAAAAACTGTGGAGCTAGCAAAGTCCATGGAGGAGATGACTCTGCAAGGAACAAAGATCAATAGGCTGAAAATGGAGGTTGAAAGTCTCCAAGAACTCAAGTCTTCCTTCCAAACAAGATACAACATTGAGATACAAGCATCAGAGAATCTCAAACCGGAAATACAACAACTTTAGAAACAAACAATGGCAGGTAAGACATTAGTAGAGGCTAAGGAAAATATCTGGACAGATATCTCCAACTCCATAAACGAAATTTGGCCCATGGTGCAAATCATGTTCAGGCAACATGATCTAGTGCTTAAGAGTAGACATGCCATTGACAAGATAAGAAGAGAGCTGGGTGAAATGCCCTCGGCAACTGACGAGATCATCGAGTTCCTGAATTCAAAACCAAGGAAGAGCTTGAAGACCTGAAAGTTGAAGACAGAACAAAAACTATCCTCGAAGTCAAAAGAGTGTTGACCAAAAGAGGATTAATGTTGCAGTTCGAGGAGAAATCTCAGAACATGGACATTGGAGTTCAGAGATTTTTTAGCAAGCTTGAGGCCTTCCTGGCTTACTTGTCCTAAATGATAAATTGATGACTTTATTCGATTATAAGAAAAAGATTTCCACCATGGCCAAAGACAGTTCCAAGTTCTCAGGGATACAGGGCAGCATCACAGGCAAAGCGTTCTTGGAGACCTTGTAGCCTAACCTCAGCATACAACACGAAATCAAGTACATTTTCCTCACTAAGGCGACTTTTGCTAAGTATACCGAGATGGATGAAATATACCGCTGGCTATTGAAAGTTGCCATCCCTGGTACACAAAGATGGGATGAGTTGTGCGAATTGATCGAGTAAAGATAAAGGTCTCATCCAAGTCAGCATCCAACGCAGTCAAAGTCATATGAATGACTCACCAACAGTCTTCCCCAAAATCAACATGAGAGATCCGACGCATCATCATCAGTTCCTATATTTTTTCATCTTGTTATCTAGATAGTTTAAAATAGCATCTGCCATGTCCTGATCATTGATGACAGGGTCGTTTGTAATTTAGATTATAAATACTTCAAACTTTGAAGTACTAAGGGTTGATCTTTACGCCCAAGCAAGCTATAATCGTTGTAATTTTTTCAAGAGATTATTCCAGTAATACAAAGAGATGTTTCACAGGATTCCTGCATGTCACTTGTTGGTGAAGTTTTCTCTTTCTTCATAAAAAGTTTTCTTTCTTAGTTATCATGTTGTTTTTCTAATCTAATCTTTAAAAGAAGTTAAAGTTGCAAAATTTTCCATTGCGTACTCTGTTCTTAATCTTTTACAGATTTAAATGTTTTCCTTCTGATGTTACAACAAATAAATTCTTAATTGCTTTTTTGTTTTAACTAATATCTCACCCTTTCAGCAATCCATCATTTTATTCCTAAAGAATCCAACAGTTGCACTACCTTGCCCTGTAAAACGAATCTTCTAAAAACTGTCTTTGATCTCCATTTTTATAAAACAGACCCCATAGCCCAATGGAAGCGTAAGTGACATTCAACCATTTTATTAAAAAATACAAACAACTCGGTACTATTCTTTTAAAACTAGCCTAAGATCTGAAAATCCAAACAAATCTAAATCTTACAGAGAGATCCCTCTCTGAAACTGACAGGGCTAGATCCCAGTTTCGAAGTGGTTGGTTAAGGTTACCTCTTGTAAATTTCTTCTGCCCTTTTACAACCTCTGGGAATTTACAGAGTGCTAACAACTATGATGGAAGAACATCAATCCATCATGAAGAACGATTTATGGGAAGTCATGCCTAGACATGAAAGGAATTCTATAGTGACTTCAAAATGGATCTACAAGATCAAACATGTTGTGGATGGAAGTATTGATAAATACAAGGCAAGGTTTGTGGTGAGAGGGTTCTCCCATAAAGAGGGAGAAGAATATGATGAGACATTTTCTCCTATTGCTAGATATACCTCTATCAAAGCCATTATCTCTCTTGCAGCCTCCATGGGATGGATTCTACAACAGATGGATGTGAAGACTGCTTTTCTCAATGGAGTGATTGAATAAGAAGTGTACATAGAGAAACCTCAAGGTTTTGAGGAGCACCCGAGAGAGTCTCATGTCTGCATATTAAAGAAATCCTTGTATGGAATCGAACAAGCTCCAAGAGCTTGGTATGGACGAATTGACATCTATTTGATGAGACTTGGATTTTCCAAGAGTTATGTTGCTCTGAACCTTTATTACAAGGTTGTGAAATATCCACTTGTGATTCTACTATTATATGATGATGATTTTTTTCTGAAATATTCAAAGCCTCTCATCATTTAGTGTAAGAGGGAGCTAGCCTATGAATTTTATATGAAGGAACTTGGTCTCATGCACTATTATTTGAGACTGTAGGTATGGCAGAAGCCTGGTGAAGTCTTCTTAATTCAAGGGAAGTACGTTGTGAAAGTCATTCAAAAGTTTAGGATGATGGATTGCAAATCCATGGAAACTCCCATGGTGAAAAACCTTAAGCAATTGAGAGACTCTAATTCTGATCTGTTTGATCCATCCACATACCGACAATTGATTAGCTCATTGATGTATTTGGTTAATACCATGTCGAACATTTTGTTTGTTGTGAACATTTTAAGCGAGTTCCAGGTGGAACCGAGACATGTGCATTGGAAAAATACAAAGCATGTTCTACGATACCTGTGTGGTACACTGAACTATGGTTTGAGATATGTCTCAAACAGTGATTTACAACTTCATGGATATAAAAATTTTGATTGGGTAGGGAGTGTAGATGACAAAAAGATCACTTTAGGAGTATGCTTCAGTTTGGGCTTTTCTATGACATCTTGGATTAACATGAAACATAAGTCTGTTGCACTTAGCACTACAGAGGCAGAGTATATTGTATCTTGTGATGCTTGTACATAAGCAATATGGCTCCATAATCTATTTTATGGATTGTTTGATTAGGTGTCATATTCAACTGTGATATGTTGTGATAGTCAAAGATGTGGGAGGCTTTCAAAGAAACTTGTGTTCCATGACAAGTAGAACTAGCAAATTGAGATCAAATACTACTACCTTCGTGATAAAGTTCAAAAGGGAGAAGTGAAGCTCCAGTACATCTCCACCAATGAGAAGACAACATGTATTTTGATGAAGCCCTTGTACAAAGGGTAGTTTATATACTTCAGAGACAAGATGAGGCTTGTGGATATTACTCCCATGGTTGAGAAGGAGTGTTGATGGATAGTCATCATACTGCTGGACTGACATTCTTGCTGATAATGGTCCAAGTTGACAAATTGCTAACGTATAATGGACTGGTATTTTCCTAAGGCATAGATTGTGACCCGATTAGGAAAATGGTCCAGGAATGATATTCTCCTGAGGAATAGTTAATGGCCTAATCAGGTTGAATAATACACCCTATAAGGACATGTCATCCCGACTAGGATGGTTAATACGATACCGATATTTTCTAAGGCACATATAGGTAGATATTGATCTCTATGGTACATATGGTGACCCGATTAGAAAATAGTTTGAGACTAACATTCCTGAAGGAATGGTCCCTATAACCCATGGCGTGGATTTCAGCATCTGGGAGGACTTACATTCTTCTAGGATGTATGCCCAGATTATAATAATGGTCCTTGTGATCACCAATCACTCCATTGAGTGTGCAGGTTTTCAACACATGACTTATTCAACATCATGATTGATTACTCAGTTAGAGTATGGTTCAGATGATGCGCAACATGCCCAATTACTCAGATGGAGTATGGAATGTCGATCCTGATTACTCAGATGAATTATGGCTTGGAAATATGATACTACTGATGATTGATGCTGATGATGATAATGCAGATGATGCTAATGATGTTTTGTTATAACCCTTTAATAGATAAATTTTTGTAAACCTGAAGAACACTTAGATGGTCATTCTGTATACCTCCCTAGTTAAGAGGGAGTGTTGAATTTTGTAACTATGGTCGGTCTTCATAATGTACATTTTATGTCTCGGGATATTGTAAAGCATATTTAAATGCTAGAGACATGGGAAATTTATTTTTGAGCAAAGTCCTCTTTAGAAATTTCAAGAGGGAAATTTTGAATTTGTAAAAATAAAATTTTGGCTCTATTTGTAAAAGTCGGCCCCAACAAAATTGATAAGTCAACCCAAAAATAAGTGACGAATTAGTATAAATACATCCCTTGGCTCTTCATTTGTACACACTGCAACTGTCCTTCCTCAACAACTACAACTATTATAGGTTCGTTGGTTTTGGAAGTAACTGGGCATCTCAAGTGAAGTCTTCTTGGCATCTATCTTTCGTCTATCTCTCTCTTTATCTAGTTCGCACGTGTGAAGACTCTCTCTCTCTCTCTCTCTCTCTCTCTCTCTCTCTAGTGCACATCTTTTGTGCAGCTGCTGCAATTGTCACAGGGGCCAAAACTTCTAGGGCTTGACTTGAAGGTTGAGACCAAGTTCTAAGTGTTTCTCTTGTTGTACAAAGAATTTATCTATTGAAAGGGTTATTAGGATTTTCCCCTCGTGGGTTTTCCCAGGGTAAATCTTGTGTCTTTCTGTGATCTCTACTATTTTACTGTTATACTTCATTTATGTGGTTGCATTTATGAATTGTAATTTCTTAATGGTATGTTGAAAAGTAAAAAGGAAGTTTATTATCGTTCGAAGTAATTACCATTTTCCATAACTATTATACCTAGATCAGTTATCTAGGAATTCCAACACATACAACTCCGAAAGATGCCACCTGGGAGTCAACTACCATTCCACAACAATTTCCTCATCTAAATCCTTGAGAACAAGGTTGTTCTTCAAGGGGGAGGGCATGTTAGGGACCTAACCTCCATAACCCCTCACAGATGTAGAATAATATATTTTCCATGTAATAAAGGTCAATATTAGTTAATAAGGCATATTTAATAAATGAGAAAATTCAATGTAAGAAGACCTAATATAAGCTTCCACTTCAAGAGGGATCTTCCTCTAGAATGTTCTTTAGAAGATATAATTATTATAATAAGAGTAGGAGACATGATATATCTATTTCTTGAGAATTATTGTAATAGAGCCCTGCTTCATTCGAGGTTGCCCCCTCAAAGAGGAAAGTGAACATTGTTTTCTTTAAATAAAGGTATTATTTATGGTATTGATATTCTCAATATTTTTATGTTCCATTAATATATGTTGAATATTCCTATTTTTGCATATTATATTACATCTGGTTCCTTACACAATGTCATTTCCAAGAGTGGTTGAGTTAGTTTGATTTTATGCAAGTGTATTTAAAATATGTAGAGAAGCATTCAGTCATGGATTGTAACTGAAACTGATTGTTATAGGGAACTGTTGCATGAATCTTCTAATCTTGGAATTGAACAATGATTGTAACTTGTTATTTGACATTCTCAATCTCAGTAAATAATATTCTAAGGGATGAATGCATTTTTGTATTGATTTAAGAGTGTGTTTAATACTTTCCTTTTCTTAAACTTAGTTATGTTTGTTATTGAAATGAGATAATTGAGCATGTTCAAAGTATATAAATACTACAAATGATTTAATTCTGCACATACTATGTTAGCATTTCACAATTTTACGAACTTTAGATTGATAATTAAATGTAACAGGGTTTAGGCATATAAATCAACCGATATGAATTATGTTAGTACAATAATACTCCCATCAATATTTAAAAGAAAAAGAATTATGGGTCGTGTCAATACCATTGTGGGAGACCTATATCAAAACATTCCTTGTAATGCGTTGATCATTCTAGTAACCTTTTTTTTTTTGTGGATCCACACTACAGGTATTGGTGATATGTTCATTATGGGTCTGCAGAAAAGACAATGGGCTAGAATACCACATGGATCCATGCACAAGGAAATCTTTGGCTAATGAAGAGTTTCACCCTAATACATTCTTTCTAGGTAACCATAGTTATCACACACTCTTTCATGATCACAATTCATGGCACCGCTTTCCAAAAGTGGACATGAACAAGTTTGATGGTTCTGATCCATCTAATTGGATTACTCAAATGGACCACTATTTCTTTCTCCATGGCATTAGTAATGATCTACATAAAATCAAAGTGGGGGTCTTATATTTTGATTTAGAATTTTGGCTTCTTATATGTAAATTAAAAATGTTGACAATGGTGAAAATGGTATAATAAAACTTATAGAAGATACATTGCTTAGACCTAATTTTTGAAGGCCATTTATGCTATCACCTCACTTGCATGTATACAGGTATTTTCAATATGGAATAATTGGGTCAATGACCTCTCGACAAAAATTTAGTCAATCAACCATTCATATGGTTCGTGTTACCAATCATGTATTGCTAACTTCTTACCCTCATTATCAGTACCAAGCCCACACGACAAAAGGAATTTCACAGTTTAAGTTAAAATATAACCTTACTCTCCCTTAATGACTCAAGTTGAGTTCATTCTAATCTTGGTAATTGTTTTTCCATTATCAATACAGATTCAACACGACACGAGGACCTTTTTCGGTCATATTAAAACCTAATGCTCCTCCTTGTTAATGGCTCATGTTCAAATTACTACAAGTTAGTGGTAAGAATTGTTAACTTCTTTCTCATTAACAATATTGAATTCACATGGGAAAAGGATTTTTGTAGGTCAAATTAAAATATAACCTTCCTCCCCGCTAGCAAACCTTAAGCATTTGATAGACTTTGTAATTATTCCAAGGAAAAATCTATTGCGTCGTTGGATGAGGTCATCAAAGTGTAAAGTTTTAATGTTTAAGTTTCACCTTCCTTGTAACATTTGTTACTGGCTTAAGTTTAGATATTAAGGGAAACGGGTCCCTTGTTCTACAAACAAGGGGTTTCAAACACCAATTTGGTGTCTTGCTATTATTCATGGTTGGAATTTGGTGATACATCAGCATAGATTTATTTGGATTTATCAAGGATCAACATGGATCAAATTTCTTAAAGTGTAATTTCTTTTCTCATCATTTAATATGAATGAATTAATATTTTAGATGTTTTCATATGTAAGTAGGTACTATACATATATGTGTAATATGTAATGGTTCGTGTAATTGTTTTATTTTAATTGAGCAGACTTTATTTTTATTATTATTAATTTTTTTTAATGTAACCTTATCTAACATAATGCTCACCTGACTACAACTTCCCTGTACTGGGCTATAGAGCACCTCGCTACTCTGGGTGCAATAAATTAATTTTTTTATTGATTTGAAATTTTGATCAAAGTTTTGATGATTTGATTTGATTTAGAATTTGACAATTTTTTTAAGAACATTACTCCATTATATACAGATCTTGGATGATAATAGAACTCTAGTCATGTCTAAATTTCTACTAATTTTTTATCAAATTTGTAATCACAATAAAAAAATATTTCCAACAAAAACAAGATTACTTTTTATTGTGTTTTCTTTCTTATGATAATAGAAAACTACTTATGCCCAACCTGCATTAGCAAGTTTAAGTGCCTCTTTCCAGCTTTGTTCATCCTAAAAATGCCCATAAAGAAACAAACAAAAAAATTACAATATGGATAGAAATTAGTTATGAATGCCACATGTTGTACAAATTTGGCATTGGAAGTAAGAATATCTGGATGCTAACCTCAAGCACAAATATGTCAATTACAAATGGATTCAGAATCCCCCTACACAGACATCTTATTGCAATCTGATTCAGAATCCCCCTACAGACATATTATTGCAATCCTATAAGGGCATCTCCTTCACTTGTTGTATCAATTGTTTTGACTGATATGCTATCCACACTTCCGTGAAAAGACTGTTTTCCAACAACAAAATAACCAACAAGGTCTTAAAATTAAACAAGGCCCAATATCTACAAAATAATTTATGTGCCAGAAATAAATCAAATTCCCTAAGACATAGAAGAGTCACATATATCAAGATACCAAAACACTCGCAAAGTTGCCATGCGTTCAATAGTATGTGTACTTAAATGAATATCAACACACAACAGAATAATACGTTTACTTAAATGAATATCAACACACAGTAGAATAGTATGCCTACTTTTTCCAAATCAAAATTTGCTCAAAATTATATTCAGATATAATTCTTTTTACATTCTTGCATTTTTTTATCATATAGCCCAGTCAATGACTGATAATAAGCTTTGTTCAAAATACAATCAATTTTTCAAAAAGGATCATACATATCTTCTGAAATTATAACCCCAAAAATAGCTTTGCCAGCCACAATAAAATCATTCAAAAAGAGTACTAAAACTATTTCTCAGATCCTATCGTCCGGGATGATGGATTAGATAAAATATGCAAAACAAACATGGTGAGGCTATGCTCACTTCTGTATTTTTCAATAAAGACGAATTACATCTTTATATAGGAAAATACTCTACTGAGTCGGTTACATGCAAACCAAAGACAACTAGACTCTTAACTAAGAATCGACTCTTAACATGCCTACAACTGACTCTCACAATTGAAGCTTACAACTGGCGCTTTCTCCATTATTTCCAAGTCTCCCCCTTAATGGAGAATGGATTGACTTCTACACCTAACATCTCCCTAAACAATTCAAACTTAATCTTTCCAAGGGGCTTAGTGAAAATATCAGCAACATTTTCACTAGTATTACAATACACAAGAGTTATTTCATTTGACTGGAACTTTTCTTGAACAAAATGATACTGAGCTTCAACATGCTTTGTCCTTGCATGAAAAATCGGATTCTTCGCAATATTGATTGAACTTTGATTATCACATCTAATCATCGTAGGTTCATTTCGTTCTTCTCCAACATCTTGAAGAAGTCTTCTTAACCAAACAACTTCACAAGTTGCTGCACACAAGGCTTTATATTCTACTTCTGTAGAAGACAAAGATACAGTAGGCTGCTTTTTACTGCTCCATGAAACAACCCCAGATCCAATGTTGAACGCATATCCAGTGGTTGATCTTCAATCATCCAAATTGTCAGCCCAATCAGAATCTAAATAACCTGTCAACTCAACATCAGATGCATTAGTATATTTAATACCATAATCAAGTGTACCTTTTAGATACCTGAGGCCTTTGCTACATTCCAATGGATTTCATGAGGTTTCGCCATGAAATGACTTAACACACTCACAAAATATGAAATATCAGGTCTGGTTGTGGTGAGATAATTCAGACTACCCACCATCTGTCTATACACAGTGCCATTCACCTCCTTCGAACCATCATCACA
>SNQJ01S0012553.1:197319-215649 GCA_010110895.2 Picea sitchensis
ACAATGCTTTAAGAGCTGTCCATGTTGCAGCAGAAGTTGTAGCATCTCTAATATGTGGAATTATGCTATCTTTAACTGACATGCGCAACAATACCTTTGCCTTGTTTTCGCGCTTCTCCCAATCTTGGATCTGTGCTGCTGTCACACCTACAGCCGCATCAGGTTTCAGTTCAGTTCCCTTCGTAATGTTTCAGACACCATAGCCCTCCATGAGCGCCTGCATCTTGAATTTCTAGTTAATGAAATTCGAGCCATCTAACTTGTTGGCTTCGTTGAGGTAGGTCTCCGCTAGAGGATTCACCATCGCTGCAATTTAGTCTTTGCAAGTAAATCACCAAGGATATGCAACTTTTCGTCGAGTTTTCTCTTATGTTGAGCAATCCATTGCTCTGCCTTCAGATCCACTGATCCAACTCTACCTCTGTTCTCAGCTTAAATCATGCATGCATCCACCTTTAAATCAAAAACACCACCTCATATGCATATATCAACCTTTAAATTATGCATGCACCTTAATATCTAAAATATCCACCTTTTTTTTTTTTTATTAAAGTGAATAACTCCCCTTTTCACCTATATCCACTTAATAAAAAATAACTCACTTTAATAAAATATCCCTTTTCTCATTTGCATGCATAAGAGAAAAAGTCGTGGCACTCTTATTTTTAAATGCTCCAAATATAAAAAAAACCACAACCTTACCACACTTTACCATACAGAATAAGCCATGACCTTCATGATTCAACTGCACTCCACGCATGCAAAGCTATATAAAAAATATCAAGTCTCACGACTTCACGGTTTCCACAAACTGGAACCGAGTTTCTTCTCTAGCGCGTGAACACCTTGAAGGATGGCAACAAGTTTTGCAGTAGCGATCTGCCTCTCACATCAACAACAACGATACCATGAGCTATCTCTTTCTGCCTCCCAACAGTCGTGGCTCGAATCTCTCCTCCAACAACGAAGCTCTTCTCAACAACGATCTGACTTGCAAACAGAGGTTGGTGGCTGGATTCTTGCTCAAAGCTTCATGCATGCATGCAAATCATGAAATGGGGTGGATCGACCCTCCAGCCTCGACCTGCTCTCACACAACTATTCTCCACGCTCACCGCACCAGATTTCCATGCTTACGCTACCTCACTCAAAAGCCCACGCATGCACCATGATTTTCAACTCCACGATTGTCAACTACACGCAGCCCTCACGGATCCAGCTAACAGAACTCACGCATCTGCTCAAACATTTCTCATGCTATCCACGCTTTCTCCCTGTGGCTCTGATACCAAGATAAAATATGCAAAACAAACACGATGAGGCTATGCTCACTTCTGTATTTTTCAATGAAGACGGATTACATCTTTATATTGGAAAAGACTCTACTGAGTCAGTTACATGCAAACCAAAGACAACTAGACTCCTAACTAAGCACTGACTCTTAACATGCCTACAACTGACTCTCACAACTGAAGCTTACAACTGACACTTTATCCATTATTTCCAAGTGAATTTCAAAAAAGATACAAATGTTCCATTGATGTTGCTCCTCCCGATTCCCATTGGTAATATGTTATCTTGCCTTCCGGATCAGTGAGAGATG
Source organism: Picea sitchensis (assembly GCA_010110895.2). Classification (NCBI taxonomy): domain Eukaryota; kingdom Viridiplantae; phylum Streptophyta; class Pinopsida; order Pinales; family Pinaceae; genus Picea; species Picea sitchensis. The sequence continues at coordinate 198,923 of SNQJ01S0012553.1, forward strand.
ATTTCGATAGCTGGCCTGCTTCTTTATTAAATTCTCTATAGACATGGTGAAATCTAGTAGCCTAGAAGCCCTTTATGAGATCTTGAATTATAATCTTCCAGCCTTCTAACGAACACCCCTACAGTTTGGCTTTTCCATTTAGCCATTCAATAATCACACTCTGGAGTCTCCACAAACTTAAATCTTCAGAAGAGATACATGATAGGCTAAGGTGAGGGTCGCCCATATGCCCAACATCTCCGCCTTAGTATTGGTGCCTTCGCCCCCATTTAAAGTCCATCTAAACACACGAGAGTTGAAGGTTTTGATAACTCCCCCTGCCTCACACACCGCCTTGTTATTCTGAGAAGACGCATCAAAGAAGGCTAGAGAATAACCATCTAAGTATAGAAGATTACAATCTCTCAAAGGAGCAGCTGGAAAAGAAGTAGAATGCTTCTTATAAAGGCCCAATACTTTAATGTAGCCAGTACGTATAGATGGTTGTAGGTTTTCAAAGATGGCGAGATTTCTTTCATTCCATATAAACCAGATGGTGATCGCTGCAAGAGATGGATCCACCAATTTATCTTTAGTCCATTTATTAAAGAAATCAGACAAATCTTTACCTTCCCAATTCCTTTTGATATTAAAAATACTTTTTAATCTATCCCATATATTTTTGGAAAATAGGCAGTGAATGAAAATGTGGTTAATATCCTCACTACTGTCTTTGCACATACTACATTGACTAGGACCTTCCTAGCCTCTTCTCTGTAAGATATCCCAGGTTAAAAAAATTTGATCCATGGCCAACCAAATGAATAGTTTAATCTTTAACTGAATATCCCATTTCCAGATAGATTTTCTCCACTCCACAATCTGAAAATTTAAAGTTGAATAGAAATCCAAATATGCATTTTTAATGGATAATTGACCTGAAGCATTACCTCCTATCCAAAGCAGTTGATCTAGAATTTTCTTTAGATTAACACCTGATCGTATGAGAGCTTTCAGATATTGGTCCCAGTCTGTAGCTAAACTGGCTTTCAATCACAGATCCTTGTTGTCGAACCAGTTCTCGAAAGTAGCATAAGAATTTAATACCTTTATTGCTTGGGCTAGGACCAAGATCTTTTCTTTTTGAAGACAAATAACGAGCTACTGAGAGAGGATAGACCTGTCTCTCAAACCCATAATGTAATCATTTCCTACAGAGATGAAGTTTCCTGAGCCCGACAACCAGCTTAGTCAGTGGGTAATAAGATGGATAGATTTTATTAAATTGTTCCAAATCTGTGAAGCCGATATCTGGTGGAAGGATTCATTTCTTAACCATTTCTCAATGGTTTAATGATGGATATATTTATCCATAACAATTTGATACCAAATGTTGTCCTAAGTGAGTACTCGCCAAAGAGTATTTGCATTTAATGTTGTGTTAAAGTGTGTTAAGTTGTGGAAGCCCCAGCCTCCATAGGACTTTGGCCGAGATAATACATCCCACCTACAAAGATGGTAGTGATTGGAATCCTTATTTCCCTTCCATAAGAAATTAAACATAAGTTTGTGGATTTGATTTAAAATGGATCGTGGAATCAGCTCCAGGGACATCCAATATATTGGATGACTCTCCATAACAGACTTTAGAAGGATATATCGGCCCCCCAATGATAACCAATTATTGCACCATGAGCCGATCCTGTTGTCCAATTTTACTACTAACCAACTCCAGTCCACTACCTTCTGTGCACCAATCTTTAGGAAGTAACCCAAATATTTTAAACCCAAATTAAGATATGCAAATGTATAAGGAAGGAATAATTTATAAGGGGAGAGGTCCGACTCAGTTAACCTTGCAAAATGGAAAGTTGTTTTTTCTATGTTGACTTGGAGACCTGAGGCTTTGCAAAAAAGAGCAATGATTTTTTCATTTCAATCCATTCATGGATATCATCCTTTGTCAGGATTAGTACATCATCCATGAAGAACAGATGCAATATATTAACCAATCTTGATACATTGATTCATGTAAGTTTTGTCTCCTCTTTTCTTTTATTTAATAGAACACTGAGTCCCTCCATGACCAGAATGAATAATAAGGGAGAAAGGGGACAACCTTGGCCCAAGCCACGCCCACTCTGGAAAAATTCAGTACTATCACCATTTATCAACACAACAAAGGTTGGTGATGTCACACAACCCATGATCCATCTCATCAACTGCGTGCCAAATCCAACTTGTAATAGTGTCATCCAGAGTAAATCCCGGTCTACACAATCGTAGGCTTTCCTCAAATCTAGTTTTAGAACTAGCGATCTAGATTTCTTTTTCTGAATACTGTGTAGACACTCATGTGTAGTCCCTATCACATCTTGGATTCTTCTACCCTGTAAAAAACCTAGCTGTTCCTCAAAAAGAAAACTAGACAACAGAGGATTTATGCGATTTGCTATGACCTTAGAGATCAACTTATAACAAAGGTTGCACAAATAAATAGGTCTATAATCCCTGAAGAAAGTTGGCTTATTTTCTTTGGGAATCAAAGTCGGGAAGGTGGAATTTAGACTTCCAATTATAGATCCCATCTTTCTGGATTCTTCAATCATTTGAATCAAATATTCACCGACCAGATCAAAGAAAGTTATGAAGAATTCCATGGTCCAGCCATCAGGGCCAGGACTTTTATCTCTCTGAAACTTAGTCAGAATCTCTTCTATCTCATCCAAAGTAACCGGTTCATGTAAAATCCTTGCTTCTGCCTCATTAATCTTCTTAGAGTAGAGACCAGATATTCCACTTTCGACGTTCTGTGTGGAATATCCCAATTGCTCAGCTCTTCATCGACATCCTCTGGAATCGTTCTACCTTTATAGTCTCTACGAAGATGGCCTTTATTTCGACAGACTACACTAGAACAGAACACCCATATAATCCAGTCTCTGTAAAATACGACGCCCACGCAACTCTATCTCTAAAACTTCCGGCAAGCCACCATGCATATTAATCTATACAAGCAGTTTACTAACTTTCCTTGCTGGCGCTTTGAGAGCTTGATAGTCAACTGTAATGAAAGAACCTAAAACGTTACCTATGGCTTTGAGATCTTCTTCATTCCATAAGTGAATGGGTAACCCATGAAATAGAACCCACAGATGCCTCAGTGGAAAATACTTTGTTTCAGGATCAAAGGATACTCTCCATCTCTTTAGCATTAGGTTGCTTCCTCCGAAGACCTAGCGCTAGGCTAAAAGGAATTTGGTGTCTTCTGGGGAGCGACAAATAAAGCCTATCCAACCTTTTACCAGATAAATAATCTCTGTCACGTATCCTAAGACAGGACTCCAACACCTTTCTAACCACATTTCGAGTGGCTCCTGTGGTAAATAGTGGTAAGAGACCCGACCAACCAGGCAGCACAGTGCCATATGGCACGTTTCTTCGAGTCCAACGTCGGAGCCGAGAAGAAGCTTCTTAGTGACTTTATTAGGCTTCCATAGCTTCCTCTTAAAACCAGTTGGAGAAGTCTGAACTCTGACCTTGCGCTGAGCTCTAACGTGAGTCTCTGACCCACCTACACCAGATATCGGCACAGCCAACCCCTCTCCACTCGAAAAGCACTGCGCCGAACAAGGTTTAGACTGTGTAACATTAGAACGGAAGACCAGCAAGGTGGGAGACGAAACAGGCGAGCAGTAAATAGTGCCTTGTGAGATATGTGAGGAGTAAAGACCTCCCAACTGTCTCCCTTCCTCGTCATACGAGCTCATAATTATACTAAAACAAGGATGCCATATTGCATCGAGTGCATTGAATTAATTAGAGTGGCCACTATAGAGAAAATGATGTATTAATTTGAAAGTCTATAAATTAATGTTGTGTTTTTTGCTCTCCGTCCTTGGTTGAATCTCTACTACAATCATGAGTTAAAAATTAGATTGAATCTCTACTCCATTCATATGAGTTAAAAATTGAATAAAATGAAAGTAGATCCACTTTAACTTTGAATAAAACTTAACTATTCTCTTGTTCAATTTCCACTTCATTTAATAATAATACATAAATTACAATTTAAATAAAATGAAAATGCCAAAAATCAAAACATGAAAAAGCTATTTGAATAATTCAATCTGGAACTATGAATTCATACAATCTAAGAAGTAATGCATTGTATCCACAGGAACCAAAATATGAAACCATGAATTCATACGAACATTCCAAAATCATTTAATAAACAGGGGACTTAAAATAAATAAAGTGATCCCAAAATGCTTAATCTTTAAGCATCAGAGTAAATTTGAATGCTTTCATAAATACGGCCATGCGTTGCTCTGGCAGTAGAGGGAGGCTCACAGAAGAGCTATTCCTCCTCCAAGCTCCGTGACAATCAAATATTAATAATAATAACAACAGAAAAGCTTAGACATTCTATTCTAATCAAACTACCTGAAGATCTACTTGAGAAATGTATCGTTTTTGTACATTTTGTATTTCTTTATAAGGTGGCACCGCGAGTGTTCCCCTCAGCATATCTGGATCTTTCCTTGTACAAAGGCATGTTCGAGGTTCCAGTATTCACTTGAAATTTTTTGAAGAACCCATCTAAATACAGAACAGGAAGCAACCTCAACACAAGAAGATCAAGGTACTGCGTCATGCCCGCTACAAACATGTCAATAGCATGTCAATTTCAGAGATGCTCCTATAGGTGTATCTTAATCACAACAATTGCCACAGATTTATGGCCACCTCTCACGAATAGCCTCATAGTAATCCAGTCATCCATAATTAAGCATGGTTGGGATTTCTCCTCTTTTTGTTGTAATTGCACCACTTGCATTTACAAGTCTGAGTGCCTCTTTCAAAATCTATTCATCCTGAAAATGGCCAGCCAGTTTTGTTGTTGTAATTGCACCACATGCATTTACAAGTCTAAGTGCCTCTTTCAAAATCTATTCATCCTGAAAATGGCCAGCCAGAAACAAATTTAGCTAGGAGCTTGTACAATATGGGAAGAAATGATTTTAAATGCAATATAATGTAGAGTATTCTATTTTAGTCAAAGCTCGCACTGAAAGCAAGAATAGTATGATGCTAACCTCAAGCACAGATATGTTGTTTGCAATATGATTCAGAACTCCTCTCACAAAGGAGATTAAATGCAACATATTGTAGAGTATTATATTTTAGTCAAAGCTCGCACTGAAAGCGAGAATATTATGATGCTCACCTCAAGCACAGATATGCTGTTGTTTGCAATGATTCAGAACTCCTCTTACAAAGCATCTCCTGCACCTCTGTTGTATCAATTGCTTTCACTGGTATGCTATCCACACTTCTGCAAAAGCACTTTTTGGCAGCAGCATAATACCAACAAGGTATTAAAGATTAAACAATGTCTCATATCTACAACATAATACCAACATAAGCATATTATTGGTTCGGCTATATAGTCATTGTTCTCTTACCATAGACTAGAATGTAGAAGAACTTTGTCCTTCAGCAATATTGTTGCAAGTGATAAGTGTATTTCCCAACAAATGTGTTATATCTAATTGGAAGTTTGGATTGCCAACAGTGCCCAAAAAAGTGTGTCTGAAGCTTAGCAATGCACCCACAACATCCATAATGGTAGGTTGTTCTTTAGGAGATTCGTTTGCACAGAACAAGCCGACACTTACCAGTTGAGTCAACAACTTGAGCTCCTTATCTTCTTCAATGCTCACATTAGTTGTCCTTAATAGACTCTTATCTACCACTTCCCCTACTTTATTTGGAAAACCACTATCCACCCATTTCTTCAAGTTCATTCCTTCCACAAACATGTTGTGGGTGGGCTTTTTTCTAGTCAACATCTCCAACAACATTATTCCATAGCTATAAACATCACCTTTGGTTGTGACATGTCCGCCCAGTCCATATCCTACATTAAAACATCATCATTGTAAGGTTTTAGATTCCAAAATTTTACTAAAATTGACATGTTTAATATTCTATCTAGTTATAATATTACCTGGAGGAATGTAGCCTGCAGACCCTTTAAGTGCATGTGTAGAAGTGGAAGTTGAATCCTCAGAATTTGCAAAGTACATGGTAGCAATGCCAAAGTCTATTAAATATGCCGTCATATCTTCACCCAGAAGCACATTGCTAGGTTTCAAATCACAATGGATCACTTGCACGAAGCAATGATGATGGAGATATGCCATACCTTGTGCAATGTCTATTGCTATATTCAACCTTTGAATCAAACTCAAACCACTTTCTTCTTCCTAGTTAGGATATAACCACTTCTCTAGGCTTCCGTTTGACATAAATGGAAATATCAAAGCATTGATTTGGAGGTTTGAATAAGATGTTATGATTCTAATCAGATTTCGGTGCCTAACTCTACCCAAAACATTGCATTCCTTGACAAAACTCTTCTGTGCCCCTTCATTTTCCAGATTGAGAAGTTTGATAGGGACAATTGTGCCATCATTCAAAACCCCTTTATACACTTTCCCAAAGCTACCAACTCCTAACAAGTTGGTGTCACTAAATTCATCTGTTGCAGTGATGAGCTCTCCATAGGAAATTCTTCTATGTTCAACATTTAATAATATTTCGGCCTCTCTATGAATATGTCTCTTGCAATTTCGTCTCCACAAAATTCCCGAAAACAAACACAATACAACAGTGGTTGTAATTGCAACAATAGGTATGATAACTCTTTTCGAATGCGAAACAATTTTATGTTTGCATGGTGACAAACTTACCCAAGGTCCACAAAGACCAAGATTTCCCATAAATGTCATGGCACCAAGATTTTTGAAAACTCCACCTTTAGGGACTTCTCCTGACAACTTGTTGAAAGAAAAATTTAAGTGACGAAGCATTTTGAGATTTTCCAATGATATGGGTATCCCACCTGATAAATTGTTGGAGGAAAAATCCAAGTCCTCGAGACTTTGAAGTTCACCAAGTGAAATTGGAATCATACCTTCAAGTACATTGTGGGAAAGATTTAGGTATTTTAGTTCTTCGCAGTTTCCAAGTGCACTTGGAATGTAACCAGTCAAATGATTTGCAGAAATATCTATAACTTGAAGCATAATCATCTTGCTGAGTCCCAATGGCACAGGTCCATGTAATAAATTGTTACTAAGATTGAAAGAAAATGCTAAATTTGCAAGGCCTGCAACCTCTGAAGGTATGTGCCCGGTGAGCCTATTGTATGATAGGTCTAGGTCTAGTAGTTTCACGCACTTCCCTAAAATTGCAGGTATGTTATGCGAGAATTGGTTCTGATCTAGATATAGATATCTTAGCTGTGAGAGGTTGGCTATAGACTAGGGGATTCTTCCAGAGAGATTGTTTAACTCAATCTCGAGAAGCCCTAAGCTTTTGAGTTGCCCAATTTCAGTTGGGATGTTTCCTTGCAAATAGTTGTCTCCCATGTATAACCTCTCCAACTTTTGAAGCATATTAAGTGAAAAAGGGATTTTCCCTGTAAAATAATTGTGCTCTAAAGCAAGAAATGTTAAACTTGTTAAGTTTCCAATCTGTTCAGGTATTTCTCCTGCTAATTCATTGCGTGACAAGTGCATAAAGTCCAATTTTGTAGAGAGGTGCCCTATAGAGAAGGGCAAACGTCCTGTGAGACGATTAGCGGCTAACTCTATTACTTGTAAGGCAGAACAGTTAGTAAGAGCAGTGATAATGGACAAGCTAGTGGTGCTGCTGCTAAACAGTTTATTCCTGTTTAAGTAAAGCTTCTGGAGCTGCGTCAACTTACCCAACTCCATGGGCACTACTCCGCTTAGCTGGTTATATCCTAAGTCAATACTTTGAAGCTTCGTACAATTGAAGATGGAAGCAGGAATTTTGCCAATCAACTGATTATCAAAGAGATTGAGTAGCGTCAACCGGGTGTTCTTGGTGCAGAACTCCTCTGGAATGTGACCAGTCAACTGGTTTTGAGAAATATACAATTGTAAAAGATTGGTGCAGTTAGACAAGGAAGCTGGAATTTGTCCTTTGAGATTGTTATTTTCCAGAACTATAGTACTCAAATGGTTTAGCATACCCAATTCGGAAGGAACTCTCCCGTGAAGATGGTTGTTAAACAAATTTATATGGTCCAAAGTGGATATGTTGCCCAAGCAGGCCGGTATTCTACCCGTTAAATTGTTCCTTGCTAAGCTAAAGTTTTGTAACTTGGGGAGAACGCATAGTTCTGAGGGAATGTTTCCGATGAGGTGGTTACCAGACAAAGTCAAGTTCCGTAAACTACTGCACCCACCGAGAGTGGGCGGAGTGGAACCTTGGAGTTCATTCCTGGAGAGAAGAAGCATCTTTAAGCGAAAGAGGCTTCCCAATTGATAGGGAATGCGACCGTGAAAACTGTTATTGCGAAGGTCGAGTATTCTAAGAAAAGAGAGATTCCCGAGAAGAGGAGAGATTGTACCTTGTAATCCAATGCTTGAAACATTGAGGGAAACCACTCTCTGTCTGCGTCGACTGCATATGATTCCTGTCCACTCGCAGAATGAAACATTTGGTTTCCAATCAGTGGATATTGATCGGAATGGATCATAAGTCGAGATTGCAGATGAATCCAAACAGAGCCTCTTGATCAGAAGCATTGTTGAGATGATGATGCCCGCGATTAGATAATTGAACGGTGGGAAACACTAAAATAATCAAATAAAAACAGAGCAACGAAGGAACATAACAGATCTCCATGTAGAATGGATTTCGCCCTATAACAGTCACGATGAGTTTCTTATGTATAGCATAGATGCAGGGCGAGAGTTTACAAACACTGATTAGTTAAGACAGATTAAGGATTGGTCCTTACCCACCTGCTCTGAGTACGATAGATCAAAAGGCATTGATGATATGAAAACGCGTTTGAATTTTGAACATAATAAATCAAAAGGCATTGATGATTATCACCTGAGTCACGCGGACGTTATCACCTGAGTCACGCGGTGCACATGGGCGCTATCACCTCATTTCTCCGCATGCCTGTATTTTCAATATGTAATAATCAATCCACAATATTTTCAATAATTGTCTAAGATTCCATGAAACAATTGAAACCATTCACTCAGTGCACATGGAAGCCATCACCTTATTTGTCTGCATGCGTCTATTTTCAATATGGAATAATCGAGTCAATGACGTCGTCAGGAATCAATACGCAATATATTCAATAATTTTCTAACATTCATTTAGGGATGGAATTTGATGGTGAAAATTTTCATTTGATTTGTTTATCAAATTTTTCTAATAACCATTAAAGTTTTTCTTTAAATTAAAAATTAATAGTAAACTTGTTAAAGCAAATAAATTATAAAAATTAATAATCAATTTGTTAAAGTCAATAAATTAATAAATTATTTAGTTTTGAAATTCCAACCTTATTCCATGAAACTAAATTGACAACCATTCACACACAATGCACATAGAGGCTATCACCTCATTTATATAGATAGGTGTATTTTCAATATGTAATAATCAAGTTATTGACATCTAAGTTATTAATCAATCTACAATATATTCAAAAATTGTGTAAGATTCCATGAAACTAAGCTAATAGTTGATAACATTCACCAAATGCACATGGAAGTTGTTACCTCATTTGTCTACATGTTTGTATTTTCAATATGGAATAATCAAGTTAATACTAGAGATTGTGTAAGATTCCATGAAACTAAGCTAATAGTTGATAACATTCACCAAATGCACATGGAAGTTGTTACCTCATTTGTCTACATGTTTGTATTTTCAATATGGAATAATCAAGTTAATACTAGAGATTTTGTCATACATTAATATTATTATATGATTGTTGCTAATAAACTAGTAATAACCACTTTATAAAAGTGGTTGATATAGGTAGATATGAGGTCATTAATGTGGATAGGTGTAAAATGATGTTTATAGTATATCAACCACTTTTATAAAAGTGGTTGTTGCTAGTTGACCAACATCTCATGAGAAAGGACCATTAACATATTAATACATAATTAATCAATTAATTAATTATTAAATTAATGTAATATACAATAATAATTTATTAATATAATACATAATATATTGTATTAATTCATAAATGTATATAACATAATGGTCTATTAATATATTAATGTAATGTATTAAATTAATCTAATATATAACAAAAATGTATAAATTAAATTATTATTTTACTTACAATGTAATTTATTAATTGATTAATATATTAATAATGTAATGTATTAATTAATTAATATATTAATACATTATTAATTAATACATTTTCAACTTATTGTAATGTATAAATTATAGTATCAATTTACATTAATGTATAGTGTAATGTATTAATTAATTGATACATCAATAATCTAAAGTATCAATTAATTAATACATTGCTAAAATATTAATACATTAATAAAAAATAAATTAATAATACATTATTACACTTAATATATATTAATACATTATTAAAGTAGTAATACATTAATATAATAATGTATTAAAGTGTTAAAATATTAATATTTTAATGCATTAATACTTAAATAATATATTATACTTTAATACTTAAATAATTATACTATAATGTATTAAAGCACTAATACATTAATAAAACAATAATAAAGTAGTATTGTATTAAGTAATACACTATTAAATTATTAATACATTATTAATGTAATGTACTATTAAATTATTAATACAATATTAATGTAATGCATTAATACATTATTAATAAAATAATACATTAGTAATGTATTGTATTAATTAATTGATATATCAATAAATTAGTAATTAATACATTAAATGCATTATTATTATTATTTATTTATTTATTTATTATTTGTTTAACAAGAATGGTTAATGGAGCTTATATTAGATAAAGAGCGGCGAGCCACTGGTGTGGTTACAAAGTTCTTGACCTACAAGACCAGGCTAGATTGCCATACAGATTCTATTACATATTACTGATTATTGATAGTGCTTCCATTAACAGACACAGAAAACACAAATCCATGCCGCGCTTGGCTTGAACAGGGTGCCAATATGCAATGATTGGTTCAGACTGAATACTGGCTGGTTACTTTTGGCCTTTCTTCTTGGCCTGATCTCTCTCCAGCTTCCATTCACTGGTCAACTGCTCCATCTTTTGCTCCAGAATTCTGACCCTATCTTCAATTTCTTGTTGCGGATCCTTCAGTTCCTTCTTCAGATCATCCAGTTTCTCACACATTCCATTCTTGGTATGCATTATGTCAAGCTCCAGCCCTTCCAATCTACTTCCCGCTTCGCTATCTATATTTTGGAGAAAGTCGTCTACGTTAACCAACATGTCTCGGAGCTTCTGCATGCTTTCTTCTAGTGCTAAAATTTGCTCCTCCACTGTTGGCTTGCTACTCGAGCCTAAAGCCATTGGAGTGTCTCTGATGGCCAGCTGCTACTCGATCAAGTCGCTTGCTTCTTCACCCTTTGCCCTTCCTCCTTTGCTGTGTTTCCCTTTCCATGCATTCTGGAAGAATTAATAAGCGAGCCCCTTAGTTCCTTGCGTCCACGGGATGCTGAGATGAGGTATGGGCGACTACTGCAGGTCGGCGACCAAATTATGACGTCCTCCCTCCACCTGAAGTCTGCGTGAACTGGTTGATGCGAATCCGTCCTCAACGCGTCTTGTCCAACATACCAATGCAGGTTCGATTTGATTTGTGGGATTACGGGATTTCCCACTTGTCCAAAACGTCGTTGAGGAGCAAGTTCCCCTGTCCCAAGCTTGCTCCCATGTTGGCCTCTTCGTCCGCTTGTGACTTGTTCCCATGAAGGACATGGAAAATTTGAATAGTCTGAAACTGCCCCATTAGAAGTTTGATTTTGTCAATCACATGCTAGAGCGTGGCATTTACCAAAATTGAGTTCTGATTCAGGGCTTGGATTATGACTCTAGAGTCTCCTTGCACCACCAAATCTCGTATATTGAGGAGCATAGCTTGGTTTAGTCCTTGCCAAAGTGCAAGGGCTTATGCCTTGTTGTTGGAAGCAATCCTGAGTCCCCAGGCATACCAAAGAACGCTAGAACCGTCAGCTTTGGAGATGATCCCTCCTTCTCCTCCGACAGCCCCTGGGTTCCCTTTGGAGGCTCCATCAAAGGAAATAAAATTAGAATTCTTGGAGAGTTTCGAGTACTCCAGTTCTTGTTTTCCTATTCTGAGCTCCTAGCTGCAATTGGGAGAGATGCTAGGATATAGGGTCGGGGAAGCTTGGATGCCTAGATGTTTCAGCCAGTCTTCTTCATCTTTGTCTAGGGGGATTTTGTTTGTCGCCTTGATGAAGTAAGAGGCACTCTCACTAAAGAGGACCTTAATCTTTGAGACTACTTGATCCAGGGTCCTCTTAGTTTCTCTGAAAATTTGGTTATTCCTTTCATTCCAAATCTTCCATATGATAAATTTTGGAATTGCTTTCCAGAGGGCAGACATTTGACCTTGCTTAGTCGTCCGGAAGGGGTACATGGAAGGCCAGTCCGACAGCATAGAGTGGGTTTCCTTTGGTAATGGAGGGGCTAGAGCTCCTAGACGTAGAGTAGTGAGCCAGACCTCCTGGGAGTAAGGACATTCCAACAGCAAGTGGTTCGTCAGTTCTTCCTCCTTGCAACAAAGCGGACAGCTGGTGGGTCCTTCCCATCCTCTCCGTTTTAGATTTTCCCCTGATAGAGCTCCCCTATGCACCATTGTCCAACAAAAAATATCAATCTTCAGAATAGTTTTCAGAGTCCAAACGGATTTCCAAATCGCCAGATTCGGAGGAACATGGGGATTTGCAGTGAGCTTAAAATACCCGACAGTCGTGGAATAAGGCCCAGCTTGATGGCCCCAGCCTCTCCGATCTTTTTTCTTTTCCTGTAGAGGGGATTTCCCTTGCAACAATCTCTTGAGTGTGGACCAATCTTCCTCCAGTGCTTGGGGGAGGTTTGTAACTTTCCAACTTAACCAGGAGCGCTTTTCATCATTTCCCCAACTTGAAATGTCCCAGAAGATTTTAATATTTTGAGTTTGCATCCATTCCTGATTCTCCCTAGGCCCTGGTGCTCAGATAGGGGCTTTTCGCCCAGAACAAAATCTTTCTAGATATTGATATCTTTTCCATTCCCTGGGATCCAGGTGATTTGGTCTTGGAAGAATTGAATTACTTTCTGGCATAGGGTGAAGATAGGAGAACCTTTTCCCACTTTTGTTGCTTTTTCTAGACAATTCTTCCTTGGGCCTCGAAAATATTTCTTCCAGAGTGCTCTTTTGCACCAAGATGAATTCCCTATAATTATGTTCCATAGGATCTTGGCCCCCAATGCTAAATTTTGAGTCTGGAGATTTCTGAGCTGGAGGCCTCCTTCCAGAGTAGGTTTGGAGACTTTCCCCTAGCTTATAAGATGCAACTTCCTTCCCGTTTGCTTCCCTCCCTCCCAAAGGAAGTGCCTGATCATCGTTTCAATTTTCTTGATAACTGCGTTGGGTGCCAGGAGAAGGGAGATTTGATAGATTGGAATGCTAGCCAGCACAACTTTGATTAGAACCACTTTTCCTGCCAAGTTTAACCAGTTGTCTCCCCAAGAGTTAATTCTGTTTTTAATCCTTTCTATCAACTGATTCTAGTGAGTTGCTCTAGAGGCGGCTTTGAAGATAGGAACTCCCAGGTACTTGAAATCGTCCCAATTAGTGCAGCCTTCCATTCCCATAACTCTTGATATTTCAAGCATTTCCCTTGGGGTGATGTTCCATCCATAGATTTTGCTTTTGTTCAGACTGATCAGGCTGCTTGAAATTTCTGTGTAGGTATCCAACTCTTTTTTGAATTTTTTGGCTGTCACTTTACTCGCACCTCCAAGTAACAACGTGTCATCTGCAAACTGTGGATGATTGATATCCTTTACACCATTTGCGATACGAAGACCAGACAGATTAAAGTGTGTTTGGCCATAATCGAGCTGAAGGCTTAGAACAGAGGCTTGGATGGCGTAGAGAAGGGGGGAGAGGGGGCATCCTTGTCTAAGGCCCCTGGAGGCTTGAAATAATTTAGTGGTTCTTCCATTGACTAGGGGGGCTATCCAAGGAGAAGTGATACAAGATTTGATCCAATTTATGAAGGAGGGGGCGAAACCCAACTTTCCCATTACCTGGAATAGAAACATGTGTCTCACCCTGTCAAACTCATTGGCTAAGTCTAGTTTGACTATCATACCTTTATCCTTCCATATTATACTCGAATGCAGGGCCTCTTGAACTAGGATGATATTGTCCAATATGTGCCTACCTTTAATGAAACCACCTTGGTTTTTCGGAATGATTGCAGGAAGGATCTTTTTTAACCTATTTGCTATGATCTTGGTGATTATTTTATAACTGGTATTGCATAGGGAGATTGGGCGGAACCTGTCAAAGCTAGTCGCTCCTCTTTCTTTTGGGATCAGTGCAAGGAAGGAAGAGTTAGTTCCTCCTCTGATTCTGATGCAAGACTGGGATTTCTTGATGAGCTTGGTGAGATTTGATTTTATGACGTCCCAGTTGTTGTGAAAGAATCTGGTCGTGAAGCCATCTAGGCCAGGGGCTTTGTTTGGGTGCAGCTGATCTAATGCCTCTTTAATTTCTTGCTAATCCACTGCTGCGATTAGCTTGTTGTTGACCTCTTCCCGAATACAATTTGGGATCATACTCAAGGGATAAGAAGTAGGGTCGATGTCCACGTCCTGAGTTTTTGTGTAGAGGGTTTCAAAAGTTTGCATGGCTGCCAGTTTGATGCCTTCAAAATCCGTTATGTCTGGCCTTGAGTGTGGATTTCTGTTACCTTTTGGAACTGCTTATGGGCCTCTACCTGCTTATGGAAAAACTTTGTATTTTTATCCCCTACTTCCAGCCAGAGACATCTAGATTTTTGATGCCAATATTTCTCTTCTTCTCTGCAACCTGATGCCTATTTTTTTGTAGCTTTACCTCTTGCTATAAGATTTATTGGGTGATATCCGAGCCTTCCATTTGGATCTGATGATTTTTGAGCTTCCTATGCGCTTCTTGTCGATCAGCTGTCGGATTAGAGAGGGTTTTGGCCCAAATATTTAACGCTACCTTTATCTTCCTTAACTTTGCTTCCCAAACAAAGAAGGGGGAACCTTTTACTGATCCATTCCAGATTCTAGCAACCAGTGCTGGATAGCTTGCCTCCTGGATCCATTTTGGGTTGAAACGGAAGGGGATCGGGCCTTGGTTGGTTTCAGGGGATAGATCCAAGGTGACTGGCTTGCGGTCTGAAATACTGTGCGGGAGGATGGCATAAGTAAGAGTGAACCCCAACAATAAGAAGGAGCTTTGGACTAGGAATCTGTTTAGTCTTGCTGCAATATGCCCCGGCCCCACCCTTTTATTGGTCCAAGTGTAATTCCCTTTAGTTGGCTTTATATCCTCCAGGTCCCAGGAAGACATTAAGTCCTCTACCGATTCCCTTGCCGGGTCTCGGACAATGGAGCCTCCTTTTTTCTCTGATGCTACCAGGGTTAGGTTGAGGTCCCCCCCAATGATGATATTCTCCAGATCAATTTGCTGCAAAAAGTCCCTTAAGGATTCCCAACAGAGTTTTTTATCTTCTGGAAGAACAGGTACATAGAGATTGAAGAGGCTTACTTGACAGCCTGTTTCCAAATGAAGTAGGTTGGCGAAGATCCAGTGTTTTCTTGCTTCAAAGTTGATTAGATCATATTTGTTTGAGTTCCATATTGTGCCCAGGCCACCCGAGGCTCCTCTTGCGCTTTCAACGATTCCTTTGCCGATGCTCCATCTTTCCTTTACTTTCCTTATAAATTCTTGCCCATTCATTTTGGTTTCTTGAACTAGCAAGATCTCAGCTTTTGATGTCTTGATAATGTATTTGAGTGCTTCTTCCTTTATCTTACTGTCGAATCCCCTGCAATTCCAAGAGGCGAGTTTCATTGATTACTTGAGGGGGAGGTGAGGCCTCCTTGGGGGGCCTTGGATTTTTTTCTGGTTTGTCTCACACTGATCAACTGTTTAATGGTTGTCTACGATCCATTCAAGACGTCCTTGTAGGTCTCCTTTTATCTTTCCACTTTTTTTGTTTTCCTTCCTCTGTTTGTTTTTTTTGGGGTAATGTCTGTGCTGCTATCTAAGAAGACCTTGCCTTCTTCTACCTCCGGATCTTTGCTGTTTCCTTTTGATTTTGGTTCATGCTCCCTCGTCCTCTATTGCATTGTGGTTTCTGTCAGATCTGTGGTGGGGCTCCGTGGTTCCAGATCCGCCGTATTGTTTGGCGGGGGCTCACTTTCTGCTGCATCCTTTTCCTTTTCTGAGTCCATTATGGTCACTTTCCCTTGCTTCGACAGTATCTCTTTGTTCCTCTGGCTTCACTTGGTTTTCTTTATCAGATCTTGTGTTCTTTAATTTTGAGGAGGGTCTTCCTCTTCTCACCTGTTGCCAACCTTCACTTGCTTCTCTGTCTTTGCTAAGATCTTTTGGGTAGTTCCTCTGGAAATGGCCATATTCGTGGTATCCCCTGCATTTGAATGGAAGCTGCTCATAGTCGAGCTTTTGATAATGCTGTTGATACTGAGAGGGGGGTGAATCAGTATCAAGTACAATTTAAAAACCTTTTTTTCAACTTATACTTAAACCATTCAATTATATCCAATGAGCAATGAACAATAGTATAAGAGTTACACGAATACACCACAATACACCATGCACAATATATGAGAAATA
>SNQJ01S0012553.1:226807-266041 GCA_010110895.2 Picea sitchensis
ATCCTTCTAGAAGCGGAAGCTTCTATTAGGTCTTCTTACATCCGCCTTATTCTATTTTATTGAAAGGTCTTATTAATATTGACCTTTATTACATCCGAATACATTGATCTACCTATGTGCGGGTTAGGACCTTAACAAAGTGGCTCACGTATTGCAAGAGTAATGGCGATGGAGGCCTGTAGAACTCAGGCCATGTGTACATGCGTGCATGGCGTATCCTTATTGGTCACAATAACCTAGAACTATACAATGCAAGAAGAACCTCATAACTCTCTACCAGAGAAGTTAATAACTTTTTTACAGACATGTGATAACTATGCATTTGAATTGAGCCACTAACCATGTTAGTGCGAATCCCTGTCATGAAACTATGTGGCTTCCACAATGAACAATAAGTTTTAGGGTGGTGACATGTCGTGCCAGGTGGGCTTCAAATCCCAGTGTTAGATTATGTACTCGGGTGACCCTGTCATTGATCAAGGGTGTGTGTCAAGACTCGCCAACCACCATGGGAAGATGTGCGTTCAAATAAGTATGGACATTGCAAGGGATCATATGCGACCAAAGGTAAAACCTTTAGGTAGGACTTGCATTCATATGCGCCCTAGTAAACTCAAATTAAGTAATACGTTGCATTGGATATAGAAAACGATTATGATAATGGGTTGTACCTAATAACAATGTTTTATTAAGTTCTTGTTACATAGATTGTGTAAGGGGTTAGAATAAAGAAAGGAAAATGGATTGTTTGGTATGGTCATAACGACATCGGAAGTATCCCTTCAGTTGAATCTGAGGAAAAGAGCACCATGTCTATTTAAATACTTTGATGGGTACCCTAATAAAAATAAGAATACAACTAAGAGCTTGTAAACTAGAGTTACTCTAGACCTTATGGTCATGTATCGCTCATTGGGTTTTGGAGAGACTCCACTTCAACTTGTTTGACATACATTAGCACATGGTTTGAGTAATAAGAATAAGCATGAGTTACATGGAAAGGGTAATCACCTTATTTCATTTATAGATAATAAAAATAAGTACACATTGTCTCTTGACATAAATGTTTTAATTACAAACTGATCAAGTATAACAGAACAAAGAAGTTTTAATGCACCTAGTAATTTTTTTTTTTAGTTGGAAATTTTTGGGTACATTACATATGGTATCAGAGAAAAGGTTACAACACTTGGACCTCAAACAGGGCCAAATTTGTTTTCTTAGCACATGCTTTCTGTTTAATGAAAAAATAAAAACTAACAAAACATTTATTGTTACAAACAGAAAAACATTATTTTTGTTGTGATAATGGCAGGACAGAATGAAGAGGAGGTCAGGCTTGAGGAGAATCCTGAGCAAGGACCTACTAGAGAACCTGGATAGAACAATGAAGGAAATTCCACCACCTAGGTTCTAGAAACCATGAAAAACCTCATTATGGAACTGCAAGTTTTCAAGGAAGACAATGAGAAACTGAAAAAGGCACAACAAGAACAACAATAAATAAATTAAGTACTATTGCAAAGCATAGTAACAAAGAAGATCCCAAAAGACAATAACCATGAAGAAGAGGTCAGTAAAAGGGCCTCCAATAATTCTGGTCCTGAAGCGTAAAAAGGGGACAGCTCTTCCGAAGGTACACCATCAACAGAAGATAAAACAACCACAGGAAGAAAGAGGAAACAAGTGGACCATTTGGAGGGAGAGTCTAAGAAAATCAAAGCATCCACCTTTGATAGGGAATCCAGGATAGGGGAGGAGGCTGAAGCATGGTTACTAGACATAAAAAAGTATTTCCAGATCTACAATTATTCCAGCAACATGAAGGTCAGAATGGCCATCTATAACTTGAAAGGAAAAACAAGTATATGGTGGAAGGATCTGAAGTTGGACAAGGGCCTAAAGAAAAAAAAGATGGAGTGGTCAGATTTCAAGAAATAATTTAAGAAACAGTATTTGTTTGAAAGTTACTATGAAATAAAGAACAGAGAGTTTTATGAGCTACGACTCAGTCAAATGACCATGGATGACCTGATAAACAAATTC
Source organism: Picea sitchensis (assembly GCA_010110895.2). Taxonomy (NCBI): domain Eukaryota; kingdom Viridiplantae; phylum Streptophyta; class Pinopsida; order Pinales; family Pinaceae; genus Picea; species Picea sitchensis. The sequence goes on from SNQJ01S0012553.1 coordinate 228,854, forward strand.
CTGGAATTATTAAGGTTCGTTCCTTATATCCGAGAGGACAAAGTAAAAATCCAGCGGTTCCTAAGCTTCTTACCACAATCCTATAAGGACAAGATCGAATTCGACAACCCCAAGACCTTAAGTGAAGTTTTCAGGAAGGTCTGAATGTGTTACAACCAATACAAACAACGATTTGAATTTCCCAAGGCTTGGAAAGAAAAGAAACAAGACATAATGAACCAACAGAGGAAGGGATATCAACCAGCCCCTTTCCGGAATGCAGCAAAGAGATTTCCAAGGAAATATTTTCACTCCAATAACCATAACACCCAAGGAGGAGGTAAACCAATTAATCTGGGAACCAAGACATTTGGGGACATCCCCAAAGAACCGTTAAAATGTTGGGAATGTGGAGAACCTCATTTAAGGAGGAATTTTCCACATCTAACTTCTGCAGCAAGGACCACAGTTCGCAACTTGCAAGAGGCCTCTACAATGGGAGAAGTGGGAAGAAGTGTACACAGGATTAACACAGCCATGGATGACCGACAAGATGACCACCGGTCCACTGTAGTGGAAGTTCAAGGTAAAGTTAACAATAATCGTGTTTCTATTTTGATTGATCCAGGAGCTAATTTGATTTATGTTTCTCTTGGTGTAGTGGATTCAAATAAACTTAAGAAAATAAGACATGCAAAATCTTGGCTAGTACAACTAGCAACCGGAACAAAAAGAAAAGTAATCGATTTCATTTCTGACTGTGAGTTTAGTTTAGGTGGTCAAAACACAAAGATAAATATGAATATTCTACCATTAGGGTCTTATGATATAATTATTGGAATGGACTGGTTAGAGAGGCACAAAGTAGTTTTGGATTGTTATGAAAAATTACTCACTTACAAAGATGAAAACAACATTGTTAGGATAGTACAAGGCATACGACAACCAGTCTCAGTTAGGCAGATTTCAGCAATGGAATTTAAGAAGTTCATGAAAAAAGGTTGTCGGATTTATGCTATCCAAGTGAGAAATCTGTTGGAAAAAGAAAATAAACCTAGCCTAGAATATTTTGTCGTCTTACATGATTTTAGAGATGTGTTTGTTGATGAAATACTTGAAATGCCCCCAAGAAGAGAGATAGAATTCTCTATCAATCTGTTGCCTGGTTCAACCCCTATATCTAAGGCACCCTACTCAATGAGTTTGCCCAAATTAACAGAGTTAAAGATTCAACTACAAGAACTGTTGGACAAGGAATACATCAAGCCAAGTGTCTCGCCATGGGGAGCACTAGTCCTTTTTGTTAGAAATAAAGAAGGAAATCTAGGATTATGCATTGATTATAGACAGTTAAACAAAATGATTGTTAAGAACAAATACCCCCTACCTAGAATCAATGAACTGTAAAAAATCAAGTAGGTGGGGCAAAGATTTTTTCTAAGTTGGATTTAAGATCTGTTTATCTTAGAATAAAGGATGAAGACATAAGTAAAACAACATTCAGGAGGATATATGGACATTATGAATTTGTTGTTATACCATTTGGTATCACTAATGCACCAACAACATTTATGTGTTTAATGAACAACATTTTCAGTCAATACTTGGAGATCATGGAATGGCCTATTCCTAAGGACATAGCGAACATCTGGTCATTCATGGGAATCATTGGGTACTACCGCATATTTATAGAGGGATTATCTAATATTGCATACCCTATCACATCCCTACAGAAGAAGAGAACCAAGTATAATTGGTCACATAAATGTCAGGACAATTTTAATAAGTTAATGGAATTGTTAACAACTGTACCCATTTTAAGGGTAGAAGAACCGGATAAAGACTTCACAGTCTACATGGATATGAGTAAAGAAGGTTTGGGAGGTGTCCTAACTCAAGAAGGGCACGTTATTTTTTACCACTAAAACTAAAACTAAAAGAGAACTAATGAAACTATGTCACTCACGACTTGGAATTAGCAGCTGTCATCCATGCATTAAAAATGTGGCAACACTATATAATGGGCAAAAAATTTCTGTTACTAACGAATAACAGTGGTGTGAAATTCTTGTTTAGTCAACGAGACCTTAACACAAGGCAAGCAAGATGGCTGACCTTCTTCAGAGAATTAGATTTCGAGGTAAGAGACATCAAGGGTAAAGAAAACAAAGTGGCAGATGCTTTAAGTAGAAGAATTCATGGGTTGTTTGAGATAAACATTAGCAGGGAAGAAAGCGATATTGAGCAAAGGATAAAGGCTACAAGTAATAATGATGAAAAATACAATAAAACAGTGGCAGATTTACAAAATAATGCAGAAAACTTAGACAAAAAACATTTGAGTTTGGACAGAAATGGTCTACTTAGATTCAAAAACAGGTTATACATACCAGATTCTGTTGAATTAAAGCTAACAGTTTTGGACGAAGTACACAAGAAACCATATTTTGGTCATCCGGGATACCATAAAATGGTAACAACACTAAGGAAGTTATTTTATTGGCCTAATATGAAAGGCAAGACATCAAAATACTTGTCTAAATGCCAAGATTGTCAACAGGTGAAGGATAAGCACCAACATCCAGCTGGCCTGTTGTAGTCTCTACTTGTACTGGAATGGAAATGGGAGACCATATCACTAGATTTTATCAAAAACAAAATGATTCAATTATGGTAGTAATTGATAAGCTTAGCAAGTCTGCACATTTTATTCCTATAAAATCTACTTCTAAATATATTAACATCGCTGAAATATTCATGAAGGAAATTTTTAGACTGCATGGTATTCCTAAAATGGTGATTTCGGATAGAGACGTAAAATTTACATCTACGTTTTGGAAATAATTGTTTGCAGGGTTGAATACTAACTTGAATTTCAACACAAGCTATCATCCACAAATGGATGGGCAGACTGAACAAACAAACCAAATCATGGAAGATATGCTACGAATGTACATAAGGACGAAACCAAGTAAGTGGGAAGACTACCTGCACTTGGTGGAATTTGCATACAATAATGGTTACCATACATCGGCTAAGATGAGACCCTTCGAAGTCCTGTACGAAAGAAAGTCTACAAATCCAATTAGCTGGGATAATCCAGTTGACAAAATCGTGGTGGGACTAGAAATGCTTTAGGAAATGGAGAATACGGTAAGAAAAGTACAATAGAATTTAAGGGAGGCACAAGAGAGACATAAAAGTTACACAGACCTAAAAAGAAGACACCAGGAATTTCAAGTTGGAGACCACATGTATTTAAAAGTTAAAGAAAAAAGAAGTTCATTAAATCTAGGAAATTGTTCCAAGTTGGAGCCCAGGTTTTGTGGCCCTTTAGAGATCTTAACTTGAATTGGACCCGTGGCATACCAACTTGCACTTCCTGCAAATCTGAAAATTCATAATGTATTTCATGTTTCTTTGTTAAAAAATTATATTCATGATCCTACTCACATGATCAATTGGAACATGGTGCAGGTGGAACTAGAAGGCGAGTTCCAAGTGGAACCCCTATGCATTTTGGACAGGAGAGAAATAACACTACGGAACAGAGCCGTCGCCTAGGTAAAAGTGCAATGTAAGCACTTTAGTCCTGAGGAGGACACTTGGGAATTGGAGGAAGATTTGCATAAATATTATCCAACCCTGTTCCGAGAAAGGAATGAACACTAAGGATAGTGTTGTACTGAAGGGGGAAAGGATGTAATATCCCCAAAAATAAATTATTATTAACGTTTGAATAGACTTAGAAATTTATTTCTGTTTTTGGCAAATTCGAATTTGGAAAATTATTTCCATTTATGGCAATTCCAAATTTGGAATTTAATTAAATGTAAGTTATTATTGTGATTGTTGGGCAAAGAATTGATTTACCCAACCAAATATTTGACTATGACACTTGTAAGAAACAAATATTTTTATATTTATTGCTGAGAGACAAATGGAACAACCAGGTTGAAATCAACTAACCATGACTCCATGGGTGGGGAACATGTTTGAACTACCTTAGAGATGAATTTTACAAGTGGCAAATCAAGAATTTGGCCATTAGCAGCCCCTGAAAATCAGGGATTTGTAAAGCTACGAAAATTCCCAAGGGGGAAAAGACCTAGGTACAAGATGATTTTGCATATATAACATATGGGAGGAGGCAGGATCCTGCCTAGTATGCTAAGGAGAGGAATATCACTTGCTTTTATGAGAACTGGTTTTTGAGTGTGAGGCAAGGAGAATTTTTCTAATTCTGAAAGAGGATGATAGTTAAGGAGGAGTTTTGGAGTTCACCCTCATGGATTCATGGTCAGTCTAGGGGGTGAACAGAGCAAGTAGATTGGTTGTTTTGTTCTATGGTTGGGTGGAACTTGGTTGTTCCATTTGTTGTCCCAGCGCTTTATTCAGATATGTACCTCTACTTATTGTTTCATTGAATTGAATTACTGGATAATGACTGGCAGAATGAAACAAATTGTAGTATAAGTTTTCATTTAAAGTTTAATTTATCAGTGAGTAGAACTAAGAATCTACTGCGTGTGGTAGTTGTTGGTGAATGTGATATTAGTTCCATCTTGTTGTTGATATTAGGGAGATTTGTCATAAGTATGTATATAGATTTAAGTATAAACATGCTCAAAATTATTTCAGATGGCTACATGTTGACTATCCTTAAGTATAGATCTACAAGAAATACCAGTGTATGTGTTTATAGATTTCAATAAATATAAACTGAACATAAGTATTACCGTAATAAATAGAACATATAACATATCTGTAGTTTGTATCTGTATGTATAAATATATGCTTGAAGAATATTTAAATTGTACTCACCAATGAAACCTTGAGTGAATATCAGAATTGAAATGCGTATATATGTTGCTACCATACGGATTTCCATGCTATAAGAATATCTAATACACAAAAAAATATCTATTGACTAGTACAAGTATTTTTCTCTAAATCCAATTGTATTAAGTGTAGCAGAAGGTTACAATACTTTCCATTCTTATAATCTCAGAAGTAAATGTCCAGCGACATAAATACATAAAACATGCTACCTATTACAAAGTCGGTACAATACTTAAACGAGTCTTTGAACTCTATACAATATATGTGGCCATAACCTTTAATTAGTGAGATAGTTTTTCAATCTAAGGTTTCCGCTCTGTCTTCTCTGTTCAGAATTGAATTTACGAGCAAACCAGCTAACCTTTGGAAGCCTGGTATAAAATTTATCTCAATAAAAGAACCGTACTGTGGAACTCTGTACCGTAGCGAGTGGAACTTGGAAACTTAGATTAAGATTCTAAAAAACAGAACTCGAATACATTTTTCGAGCCTGGTGATAGCCGGATCTTTTGACCATGAAAAGATCCAAGTCCTGCAATGAATAAAGGGAATTAGTACATAGGGTTGTGAAGCATCAAAGAATAAATAGATACAAAATTAATTTTCAAGAAGCTAGTAAAAGAACGAAAATTTGATTTGTAATACCAAGAAAATGCAAAAAACAAATCACGAAACATATTATTAAGGAAAACAACACCAGGTCAACACTTAGCTTGAGTTGGTGTAGGGTGTTCTTTCTCCTTCATAAACGCTAAGTGAATGGTTCATAGCCGAAGGGGAGGAGTGGGCTTTGAATTGTCTGATGGATACCCTCGCATTAGAAACAGGGGTCCAGTCATTAGTCTTGCAACCGAACGAACTTAATGTTGGACAACTGAGAGGGGGGGTGAATTAGTTGTTACCGTGATTAAACAATTATGCTTCTTTTAAATTCTTTACAAGGCTATTAAGCCCTAATATTGGCTCATTACCCCTTAATTGGGGCATATTATATTAGTAATATTATTTTATTTATGTGGGCTTTAGGCCATTAGTTGTAATTATACCTCCTAGTCTCTTATATATACCAAGGAGACATTTTCATTTTGAATCATCTTGTACTTGAACATTTAAGTGGGGTAAAAGGAGGTTGCCCCCTCGAAGAGAGAGCATTATCTGATTATCTCTTTTTCAAGGCATTAGTACTTTTTAGAGGTTTTTCTATGCTATGTTAATATTTGGTTCTTAACATGGTATCGAGGCTCAAGGTCTTGGGGTTTCCTTGCTACATCGAGACACCTTGGAATTTTTCTTTAACTTTTTTTCTACAGAAAGTTTGAAGGAGCGACGGAGGATATTTATTAGACAGATCCAAAGGTACGTTGGTTTCAAAATTCATCTCTGGAAGCCTTACACTTGAGGAGATACAGCCTATACAATACAGGGTTGGAGATCATCACAGGAAATGAGTCATTAGATTTTTGCTAAAACATGTCTTAGCGTTTCAGACCTTTGAACTCAGAAAGACCATTTACAGAAATTATTAGTGCATCTTTGGTAAAAATTTTGAAATGGAGGTCATCTTAAATTCGGAGATACACCTTGTGAATACAATATCTGACTAGTTCTATTGACTAGTCTCAGAAAGATGTTCAGATAAAACAATCCTGGCTTCTTGCTAGAGTATCCAATTTGAGTGGGACTAGTTTCAATGGATCATTAGATGATGTAGTATTTTTGGGTGTGAGTTTAGAATTTATATTAATTATTTTATGCGGGGAACGCTATACAAGTGAGAGATCCTGGAAATGCCAAAAATCGAAAAGTTGTGGGGAAGTTAACATAAATAAATTCATAGCATCCAATTTTAGTCGGACCCTATGGAAGTGCAGGAGAAGAAATGTCGAACTACATAAAAGAAAGTTTTCTACCTAGAAGAATTTGAAACTTAGGAGATACAACAAAATACATATTGTCTAGCGGAACCACCTCAAAATCAAGGTTCAAAAGTGATACTTGGCCAACATGCCACCAAAAAGAGAACTACCACCAAATAAACCTCGAGAAAATCCTACTTGGACTCTCTTGATGGAAGGTGAAGAAATCATTAGGGACTATAAATGAACTACAAAATAAGATGGATTCAATGGAAGCTAAGTTGGATACTAAGATTATGGATTCAACATAGAAGCTAAGTTGGATACTAAGATGGATAGTTTAAAAGGGGAGATCATGGAAGTATTGAAAAATTTTGTATGTGAGAGGACACACGAGTGTAAATTCATCCCATGAAATTCATGAGTGAGGACACAAGGAAGGTGAATCAAATGGAGGAAACTCAACTTTGGTTTGAAGACCAACCACATTCCTAAGATTGATATGAAAGTTTGATGGTAAGGACTCAATCAAATGGATACTTGGATAAGATCAGTGCTTTGATCTCCATAATGTACCTATACACAAAGGTACAAATTGCTTCTTTATATTTAAGAACCTAATCAATTTGTATAGTGTCGATGGCTTTGTTCTTGCAAATCCTTTCGTCACTGGGCCAATTTTCACGGAAGAAATGATATGGCACTATGAGGATACAAAGACAATACCTTCTTTAGCCAATTGATTAATCTCAAGAAAAAGGGATCAGTTACAGAGAACATTGAGAAATTTCAAAGATTTAATATAAAGGTAAGCGATATTCTAGATGAGCACTTGATTGATGTATTCATAGGAACTTTAAAGGATAACATTCAACATAGGGGTTAGCCTTTGGAACCCAAATCATTGGAGAGAATGCATTGGAGTGGCAAAAGAAATGTTGAAAGTAAAAATATATGGCTGTAGCTACTAAAAGGACCAATCCTAACAGCTATAAAGACAACAATGCTCCTTCTCCTAAAACACCTCAACCTACAGAAGGTTGACACCTCAACTGGTGGAGGAAAGAAAAAGGTTTATGATTTAAGTGTGACAAGCCAAGTCTGATGGGACATAAGTGTGGTGAGAAGAAATTATTCTACATAGATTGTGAAGATGATGTACGCAGCCACAGAACCCCCGCAGGGTCCCCTGCACACAACCTCCCGGTCTCAAAAGGATCGTTTAGTCTAAACTTGTGTGCCGAAGCGGATATTCTGACTCCTTCTGGAATCACTGTGAAAAAATCCCAATCCACAGGTCCTTCGTTGTCTCAGTGACTCGCAAAAATGACCGCTCCCTCTTCCCTGCAATAAGAAATGAAATTTTGGACTTCGGGTTTTCCTAGTTCTTGTTGTCGAGAACCTCTGTTCTTGTGATCAACCGATTTCCGATTACCTAAGATGCACCTTCAGCATTTATCCCCTGGCTATCTCTTGGCCCACATGACCAATTCTCATATGGCCGCAGCCATATGTCCTTGAGTTGTGTGCAGAGCCCGATCTCTCTTGTCCTCTCAACTCCCATTCACCCGATCTGAAATGCGAATTAGTACCTTAGCCCTGCACAGCTGTCTCCGGTCAAGTGACCATCCTTCACACATGGCTTCAAGACCTTATTTAGAGTTTCACAACCTAGCGTGATGGACCTCTACATCCCGCTTGATTCTGCTTGCCGACTCCCGAAAAAGTCGATGTACCGCCCGACTTCTCCTTTCATAATTTGGGCTTTGGAATACGAAATGATTTTACCCTCGTCCATGAGGATTAAGTGATATAATAGATTCCTGATTTCCTGAAATTTTACCTTTCTCGGGATTTCCTCCTTTTCATACCTTCCTTGTGATGTGGACTCACCTTTTTGTCACCTCCTCATGAAGTCCTACTAGGACCGTATAGTTTTCTAGACTTGCAATTATCAGGAGTCATTATTTCAGAGATCCCTGAGACCTTATGTCACCATGAACATGAATTCCCGATTCTCGATTAAATCGATGGACTAAATCTCGTTTCATGATTTGGAAATGCGTATGAGGAAGGAGTTATGTTCCTTATCGATGTGAATGCTACGATTTCCCAAACCCAGTTGCAAATCGAATTCCAGTTCCCCTTTTCGCACATTCAGGGGATTTGATGCAAAAAATCTTAAAACTACCCTCATTCCTTCCAAACCTCAAAATCTTTGAAATGATGGACTCGCCACGTCCCCTTGAGCGGGCCGGCCCCGAGATGAACTTTCTTCGCCGGGACTTCGGCCTTGAGTGTGAACTCGTCCTCGCGGGATCTCTGATATCCTGAACGCCGATATCCTTATGTCACCCCTCTTGTCAGGACTTTTGCCTTTGCTCTTCTTCAAGGTTTAAACCCCGTGCATCTCGGTCGGTCGGCCGGGCGGCGGAGTTCTTAAACCTTTTGAGATCTGACGGTTCAGACCTCTTCTCACCTCTGTGCTCCTCCTATTTCTTCCTAGACGTAGTAAAATGCCGACGGTCCAGATCTTTTTTTTTTCTTCAGCCTAATCTGACGGCTGTTGTGCACCTCCTGAGCTTTGGCGCGTCCTTCTCAGACTTAGATAAATTCTCCAAGTGCAACGACCTCGGCCTTGGCCTTGTTTCCTCCGTGAGCTCCGCGGCTTTAAATCCGCCCTACGTGAACATATAAAAAAAACATTGTTCCTCCTGAGATCCGTTCTCTGAAACCTTAAGAGGTTTCCATAACTCCTGCACTCCTTGCAGATCTTTGCATGCTGCATGGTGTTGTCTCTTCGAGATTTCACCGCCCTCCTTACCTTAAGGAATGAAATCTGCTTTCCTTCTCCTTGAGATGGAGAAATTCACAGAGGCCCTCACAGCTTCGATGCTCAACAACCTATTCTTTAGTATTTGATGATGAGTAACCTATGCTTAATGCCCGCCAGCAAAGCCTCTTGAGAACTCACCGGAGATTTTGTCTTCTTTTGAATCATGAAGTTCCTCTTGTGCTGCGCAGTGATGGCTCAATGCCTCCTTGAGTATCGAGAATCTTTATTGATTCTTGCTTCATCGAACTCGGCTAATCCTCCTTGGTACTCCTTGCAGCGTCGATGCCCTCACAGGCTTTATAGAACTCAAGAAGAGTTTTTGTCTGCAACTGTGTTTCTTCATACATAGCCTTGCCTCTTGAGGTATTTAGTAACCTCACATGTCTTTCTCTGAGTTGTTGATTTAGGTTCCTCACGTAACGCTAACGCTATGGAACATGAATTGAAATGCACCCTCTGTGCCTGTCTCGGAGATCGCAAGCGTCTGTCACACCCTCTGAGTGTGAAGTACTCAAAAGATTTCTAACACTGAAATCAGAACCGAAGCCACATCCTAACATGTCTGACGCAAGATCTGACATAAACACTTGAATACTCAGACATTCAATCAAGCACAAAACATATCAGGGAAAAGCTGTACATTTTTATTAAAATGGCAAATGCTTGTAATTACAAGGAATTGATACGGCCTTGGCCCGAACTAAAATCTCGGCTCCTCTCTCCTGCTCTCTACACTGGCCTCCTATTCACAAATTTACAACTACTACAAAATGGGATACAAAATCTATTTTTGCTTGAGGGGCTCTTTGAGCTCTTTCCTCCAAACCTCAACTACTCTAATTAATTTCCTTCAATGGTTGTCTAGTCCATGAATCGGATCTAGATTTCAGCCTTAAAAAACATTAAAGACCTATCTATCTATAAACTGCACAAATGCACGACTCTATGGCTCAATAGTCTAAAACGATTTAATTACATTGATTCAAATTTTAAATGAGGTTGAGCCTCTCTATTAGCGTGCGATTTGAATTCGCCGACATGGCTTGCTGGCTGGCTGGATGACATGGAAAGATGCTCCTGCATCATACTCCTCAGCTGCCAAATTCATGAGCTCCTTCTCATAGCTCCTCTACTGCTTCTATTGAGATCCTCCTAGGTCCCAAACAAATCTCTGTTTGTCTTCTTGCTCCCACTTCGCTAACTTCTTCGCTGCTTCTTCTTCTTCTTCCTACCTTTCGAAGCTTCTCCTCGTTGGAGTCATGTGACCTCTGTCACTGATTCTTGAAATACCGACTCACGAAAATCTGATGTACCGCGCCCAGCTTCTCCTTTAAGTGATTGAGTTTGGAACACCAATGCATTTACCTCTCATCCCGCGGGATTAGGCGATATGTCGGTTCGATTTCTCGAAATTTTACCTTTCTTGGGATTTCCTCCTTTTTGTACCTTCCTTTTGACGTGGACTCTTGCCTGTCGCCTCCTCACTGATCACTTCGCCCATATGGTTTCGGACTTTGAATTGTCGAGAGTCCTAGACTCGATCCTGGACTATGTCACTCTGAAACCCAAATTCCTGATTCCCGATTTGCCGATGGACTAAGTCACTCATGTCACAATTTTAGAAATCGTAACAGGGAAGGCGTTCTGTTCCTTATCGATGTGAATGCCGATTTCCTAAACTTCGAAGTTCCGAATCTCGAGCTCCGAAGTTCCCCCTTTCACATTTCGGGGATTTGATCAAAAGATGTTATCTTACCCTCGTTCCTTCAAGCCCGAAATCTTTGATAACCGAGGACTCCGCCCATAATGTCCCAGCGAGGCAGATGGACGAGATCAGCACTACGCCCGGGACTTTTCGGCGATTGCTCAGACTCTCGTCCTTGGGACCTCCAATATCCTGAACACCGGTATCCCAATGTCACCCCTCTTGTCGGGACTTTCACCTCTGCTTTTCTCCAAGGTTTAAACCCCCTGCATCTCCAGTTAGATTTGATGACTGACCGGTTCTTCACTCGAGATCGGCCAGTTCGGACCTCTTCTCTGCTTCTTTGCTCCTCCTGCTTTGCTTCACGGGCCGTAGTAAAATTCCGGCGGTCCAGGATCTTTTTTCTTGACCCTAATCGGCTGGCTGTTGTACCTCACGTGCTTTGGTGCTTCTTCGGACTTAGAAGAATTCTCAAGTGCAAAGACCTCGACCTTAGCTATTTCTCAAGTAGGCTTCATGGCTTTAATCCACGCCTGTAATGTTTTATATAAAAAACATTGTTTATCCACGAGCTTTAGTTCTAAAAACTTGAAGAGTTCCCGGCCTCCTGCCTCCTTGAGTCTTTGCCTTACATAAAGATGTCATATTTTCTAAGCTTTCCTTCTCCTTAGACATTAAGGGAATAAATCTTCTTTCCTTCTCTTACAGATGGAGAATTTTGAGGCCCTCCTGGCACTCGGTCTGCTCAAGCAGCATCTTCTTCGAGTATTTAGAATTATTCAGTAACCCTATGTATATGCTTAATGCCCACTTGGCAAAGATCTACAAAACTCCTCAGAGATCCTATCTTCTTATGAACTCATAGCAGAGTTCCTCTCATTACCCTTTCTGCTTGATCCTCAATGCTCTCCTGGCAAAGTATCAAGAATCCTTAGTGATTCTTTCTTCTAATGAACTCTGTAGATTACATTGCACTCCTTTGCCTTTGGCTCGATGCCCTCCTGAGTAGAGAGCTTCTGAACTCAAGAAGAGTTTCTATAGCAAAGGCGTGTTCTTCTCCGCCAGCCTTGCCTCTTGAGGTATTCAACGACCTCATAGGTCTTTCTCCTAAGTTGTTGATTTCCATTTCTGTGGCCGCCTGACATGCCTTTGTCTGAACGTAGAGATTCAGAAACCTGCGCCCGCTTTATTGCCTTGAAGGCTATGTCGGAACTTGCATGACGCATCTGTCGCACCTCTGGTGTGAAGCCTAAATTCTAACCACGAATCAAACAAGAGCACAAATGCCTAACATACATCTACAGCATAAATAACATAGCATAAAAATGAACACTCAAAATACATTCATTCAACACAGGAAATATGTAGGAAAATTTGTTGTTTGTATTAAAATGGCAAATGCGTGTATTTACAAGATTGTTCTGAGCGCGGAATGAACTAAAATCTTGGCTTCACTCTCTCTGACTCTTATGCTAGCCTCTATTCTAGATTTAGCTACTACAAAATGGGATACAAATCTCTTTACAGGGGCTCTTCGAGCTCTTCCCCAAACCTCCTTCTCTAATTAGTTCCTTCGTGGTTTGTCACAAAGATGCGGATCGGATCTTCGTTTCAGCCTTACAAAACATTTAAGGCCTATCTACCTACAGCCTGCGTAAAGGCACGGCTTCACGGCTCAATGGCCTAAAACATTTAATTACATTGGTTTCAAACTTTAAATGAGGAATTTAGCCTCTCTTGAATGTCGATTTGAATCCATGGGCGTAACTAACGCACCTTTTGGTGACATGAATGATGCTCTACATCGGAAGAGGAAGAAGAAGAAGAACCGTCTCAAGATGAAAATGTAGAAGTAATTTCATCTGAAGAGTTAACTACCACGATATTAATATAATCCATTACGCTGGAATTAACACTCCTCAAACCTCAAGATCGAAGGATACGTAAAAGAAAAAGATAATAGTCCTAATTGATTATAGCTGATTCTCATAATTTCATTTACTATAAATTAGCCAAGATCTCAATTGCTTTGTATATCCAGTAGCAGGTTTCAAGTAATGATTCTTGGATGGAGGAACTATCAATGCTTTCGAGGAAAATGCAATAAGATCAATCTTACTATTGAGGGAATAATGTAATGAATAGTCCAATGATTTCTATACCCATGGGGGAATATGGGTATTACTAGGAATCAATGGTTACAATCATTAAGGAATAGATGGCTTTTTGAATTTTCAAGAACTTTTGATAAAATTTTCATTGGAAGGAAAAGAAATTGAGTTAAGAGGTATCGCGAGAGCCAGTGGAGTGATAAGCTCTATGACATGACAAAATTATTAAAAGGGCATCAAAGTTATTACTGCTTCTGTCACTAGATGTTCAAACATCTAAAACCATCTGTCCTCAAGATCTCCAAGGATCATTGATGATAAGCGTTCCAAAGTATTTGAAGATGTTCCCAAAGGTCTTCACCCACTTGAAATCTTGATCATAGAATTCACCTAATTCTGGGAGTGTTCCTCCTGACGTAGAATATCTGAGGATGCCCTTCAGCCGGAGAGTAAAGGTGGTAGCATAGTTTGGAAAATGTTAAGGCTAGCATTATTAGGCCTAAGTCAAAGTTCTTACTCTGCTAATTATTGATAATTATTCAAGATAGGCTCATATTATCACGTCGGATTATAGAGAGCTCAATAATATCACTATTAAAGATAAGTTTCCATTTCTTGTCATTGATGAATTGTTAGATGGAACTTCCATGGGTAATGTATTTCTAAAAGTGGATCTCGTTGGTCCATCTTCGAGATTAGATAGAAGGAAGAAAATATCCAAAAACAACATTCGAACTCATCAAGGCCATTATAGATTTTGGTCATGCTTTTGGCCTTACAAAATGCACCTTCCACATTTCCAAGGTTGATGGATTCCATTTTCGAGCCCTTCCTCCGAAAATTTGTGTTTGTATTTTTGATGGGTATGCTAATCTATAGCAGATCTTGGAGGATCATATCAGAACATGTTGTGAGTGCTACAACTATAAAAGGAGAACGCTATATGTAGTATCCAAATGTTTCTTTGGAGTAAAGATGAAATATTTGGGTCATATTATCTCATGAAGGTGTCCATTGAACCCTAACGATGTTCAAGGCCATGATGGGTGGCGGTCCCAAAACATTAAAGAGATCTTAGAGGATTTTTGGGTTTGTGGGTTACTACCACCAGTTTGTTTGGAACTATGGAACAATAACACCTCTAATAGCACTAACTAAGAAAGATGAATTTTTATGGAGTCCAGAGGCAACTAAACCTTTTAAACAACTTAAAGAGGGTGATGTGTAAAACAAATATTGACCACTCGAGGACTTCACAAAACTTTTATTATGGAGATGTGATGCCGAAATGGAATTGGTGATGTCCATAAATGCAGAAGGAAGAGGCCATGGCTTTTTGAAGTCAACCCTCAAGGGGAAAGGACACAAACCCATTTGAGAAGAAATAGTGGCAATACACTACATGCATTGAAGAAATGGTGTGTCCTTACCTGTGGTAGGCACTTCAAGGTCCAGCAGATCACTTGATAGTCTTAAATACTTGGAACCGGAGCTATCTTTAGAAGAACAAAAAAGTGGGTGAGCAAGATGTTGGGTTATGGTTTTTGAAATCGTCTATAAAGGGAAACAAAATGTTGTAAGCAGTGCCTCTCAAGAAAGGATGAAGATGTTGAGGCCTTTCTTTGGCTATCTCGATCATCCAACCAGTTAGATAATAGAACCAAGTGATGAATGGAAGAATGTAAAAAAAGTGTGGACTCTGTTCAAAGGTTTACAGCAGGATTCCAGTGCATCATACATTTACATGGAAAAAATGATTCACTATGGTACAAAAGATGGCTTATATTTATAGAACTCCAAAACTCAAACAAAAGTACTATTGGAATTGCACCTCTCCGGTAGGAGGGCTGCTGGGATTTTTGAAAACTACTACCATAAGTCAAGAAGAAGTTTTAGGATGGTAGCCAAAATAATGTTCAAGGTTTGTGGCAGAATCATGGTTTCCAACAAAATAAAGTGGAAACAATTAAAACCGGGTCTTTTACAACCATTATCATCCCAACTCAGCATTGGGAGGAGAGTTCCATGGATTTCATCCGCGAGTTACCAATTCACAGAAAGAAAGAGAGTCCATCTGCATCATGGTGATTGTTGATAAACTAAACAAGTATACCTTTTTATCTCTCATCCCTTCAAAGCTTCGTCTGATTGCTGCTGCTTTATTCATGGAAGCCAGTTCAAAGCCATGGCGGCCAAAAGGTGTGCGTGTGATCCATCTTCACTGGACATTTTTGGACATGAAATTATTTTCTTATTTTGGGTACTCAATTGGCTCATGCCTCATCCTATAATCCTCAATATGATGGCTTGAGATAGTAGACAAATGTCTAGGAAGGATACTGTGGTTGCTGTCTTGTCATATTACAATGGTTCAAATGTTTACCCTTAGCAAAATGGTGGTACTTGTTTCCTTTCATCTTTATGTAAAATGACTTCATTTATTAAGCATAGATACTACCCTCAGCCCATCACACTTCTTCTCAAAGAATCTAAGGTTTCAGGGTGAAGATCCACTTGAGAATCAACAACAAGTTCTCCAAATCTTCAAAAGGACAAGCTGACCATGGCACATAATCACATGAAATAATAAGAAGATCAACATCACAATGAAAGAATTTTTGAAGTAAGAGAGTTGGTGTTTTTAATTCTAACCATACAAGCAAATGTGCTTCAAGAAATCCAAGAAGGATAATGAAATTATCACCAAAATACTATAGCCATGTATAAGTGTTGCAAAAGATTGGTACAATAGCACTTTCATTGGAGATGTTGCATCTTCCATTCACCAGTTTTCCATGCTGCAATGCTTAAAGAAGGGATTATAAATGACAAGATCCTGATTTAAAACTATATTTCCATAACTTGACCGAGAAGAAAAAATCATGTGGAACATAGAAGACATCAGCGACTGGAATTAGTGGTGAGGAATGTAGATCCATTCAGGAATTATCTCATTAAATGCAGAAGAGAACTCTGGTAGAAGATTCATGGGAAGATCAGTCTTTTTATCTAGAAACTCTACAAGTTCTCAAAGCATTCTGAATAACACTTGCCTCAAGGGGAAGGGGAATGTTAATCCCTAATGTTAGCTCATTGCCCACATGATTTGGGGCATATTATATTAATGTATTATTTTATTTTAATGTCATTTGGGCCATTGGACATAATTATACTTGAGTCTCCTATATACAAAGGGAGACATTTTTCATTTTAGATCATCTTATACTTAGAAAATTTAGAGTAGAGGTAAAGGTTTGCTTCCCTCGAGAGCTTATTATGCAAATTAAATCTTTTTTCAAGTTTAATTGCTTTTCAAAGGGTTTTTCTATGCTATATTAATGTTGGTTCTTAACAAAGGCGCTCAATGATAATCCCACAATGCTGGGAAATAAATAATGGCACATTCAACATCAGTCCCACATATATAAGTTACTGAGGAAGGATGTTTCTCAAGAGCCCATAAAGGTAAAACCTCTTCTTCTTTATAATTAATCTTTATTTACGTTCCTTACATTATCTCATACATGTAGTATCAGCTCATAATGAGGATACAACCTCTGTTTTATAAGCTCCAATTTGTTTGAGAGCAACAACTCTCTGTTTCTCTAGCACCAACTAGAGGAAAGCCTGTTCACTGGTTCCTCTAGCACCAAGCTAGAAAGGGCACCAACTCCCAATCATATGAGTGCAACAGTAAAGTAGAGAACAAGCAGTTCCTTGCCACCCTACCACCTAGTTTCTCTGGCTCCAACCAAATGGAAGCTACAAATACATGTGTTCAAGCACCTTGGACAACTTGGGAACTGGTCTCCTAGCACCTCCTACAATACCCAGTTGTAAACCATTCACAGAGAATTATTATAGTGATATAATTTTCAACAATGACTTACCAGACTCATCAGCTGGCTACTTAAAGATTTTGTTGCTCTGTCTGCCTCCACTGCCTTCCTGCACACATCAATTTCGCTGTTTGTTCTTCTGCCTTGGCACTTGTGCTCTGTCATGCATTTCCCATTCAATGAAACTATCTTTTGTTCATTTCAGATGTTGCACTCAACCTCCTTCTACACACATGAATAACTCTCAACAGCATTGATCTTATTTGTTACACATTCTTATACTCCCTTTGCATCTTGTGCATACTCTGTATGCAATGCTTCTTCATGCTCTTCATGAGTGCTCTGTCACATTCATCAATGCAGCTCTTCTTCTCTGTTTGGTAAGCACATGTGTCCATCATCCAACTGGGTGTCATGCTGAAATTCCTTCAGCTCACCCGTGATCAGTTATCTCTCTATTCTGGTCCCGAGGCTCAACCTCTCTATTAGCAGTTACAGTCTGGCAGCTCTTCATTTTGTGATCACCTCCTGAGCTTGATCTTTAGCTTCTCTTGTGAGATTCATGACTCTTCACCTCCTCATCAATCCTACAGAGAAGTCTCTTGGATCCTCTGGTAAAGAAATCATTAGTAGGTTCTAAGTAGATTTACTGTATTCTGCAATAGTAGCCTTCTGATCTTATTCAAATTCATCTACACCATTAGGATTAAACTTCACAAAATTGCATTCATTTTGCAGCCATTTTGCTCTTGACATTTGGGATCCTTGCTGTGAATATTTAATTACTCTTCATTTCCGACCCTCAAAAATCGAAAGAACTTGTCTTCACTATCCTTCCCCCCATCTTAGGCGTGACCAGCGAGTGGCCTTAGGTTAGAGCCCTAAATCGGGTTTAGCATTTTGACATTTTCGACAATCCTGTTGTGGCGAGGGTTTCTGAGCTTTCAAGTTCGCGGTCCCGCAGAAACTCCAGTGGAACAACTGAACTCTTCTCTACAAATCTTGATGATGTGACCACCGGCCTATGGAACACAACTGTATTCAAAGCGCATTTCACAATTTAGCGTTTGAATTTGGCATTCATTGTGAAGTGTTTGACGCTTCAACTCCTGGTGTATCCGGAGTTCAGATATGTAGTCGATATTTAGCAACTTCCGGGTTTTACGTGATTTTGGGAGTCCTGTGATGAAGAGTCACGACTCTTGACTTCTCAATCTCATGGTATCCAAAACTCCGGATATTCGATACTCGGAAGTATGGAGTCGGATCAGCAGTCCATCTCACTCCAATCAGCAGTTTAGATCATTTCGCCCATTTCACGCTCTATTTTGGGACTCTGTTGATGAAGGGTCGACTCTTGTCCTCCATCTCTGGTAGTATCCAAAATCCTGATATCAATACTCGTTGATTACTGTATTGGGTTTTGGGGTTTCACATTTCTCTATTAAAGGATTCGATGATGAAGTCATGACATATCCTATCTCTTGGTATCTGAACCTACGGTATGGATTCTTTGACATTTCATATTTCTCATTTAGCGACCTCGAGTTTTTTGGTTTTTCACATTTCACGGTCCCAGGACTCGGTAGTGAGAGTCAGCCAGCATCTCCATCGGTATCCAAAATCTCGGTGATATAGGTCTTGACATTTCTTGTTTCTCATTTCACGACTTGGGTTTTGGGGTTTTAGCGTTTGCGGTTCCATGACTCTTGATGATGAATCTGGCTCTTGCTCGAAATCGGCCCCGTCACTCTGGTTGCAAAGGATTTCATAACCCTCTTCACCTTGCTCGTGAATTTGCTTCCTTAGATCCTCAATGCCGTGTCCGACTTCACGAAAATGGATTTTGATCAACACTTCGATCTTGCCACTTGATCATTGCTGTTGATCTTCCTTGCTTGCCTGTTTGCCATCAAATAAATGAGCACACTCTGATCTTGCCATCAATGAAAAGCATTCGTTGTCTGTTCATTGAGTTTGCCAACAATCTCCCCTTTGGCATTGATGACCCTAAACTTCTTCGGCTTCAATCCGTTTGGACCTCAAGCTGTATCCCAGCTTTCGGTTACTCAACTTTTCTCCCCTTGACATCAATGTCAAACGTACTCCCTAAGGCTGTTGTAGTAATTTTAGAGCACGGATATTCCGACAATACAAAAGCTCCCCTAACAAGATGGACTCTCTTAGGTGTGAGCAGAATAGCCCGGCTTATTATAGATATATTCAAAAATTGTCTTAGCTAGAGGGTTTAAAGCCAAAGATATGCAATTTTGCATGGTTTAAGATGTCTCTTTGGACCTGAACAGTCTGATTGGTGTCCTGCTCTCTCATAAAATGGTACTTTAACAGGGTATAGCGAAGTGGAGTGGAATATAGAATTCTTAGACACACTTTTGGAACTAGTGTTATCACAATCAATTAGGATCGATAGAGCGTATTGTACCTTCAAATTACCGCAAATGCGAGATCATCCATAATACACAGGAGTGCTGCTGGTGGCAACAACAATATACTCTGTCTGTGGTTGATAAAAAATGGAAACTTGCTTTTTACTAAACCAGGCTACTAAAGGTACCCAGAAATAATGCTCTTCCATTGGTGCTTTTTTCTCTCATCAACAGTTTGCCCAATCTGCATCACAAAGCATTGAGCTGGGGTACGGTTATGGGATACCCGCAGACAAGTCATTGTTTCTTTCAAATACCTAAATATCCTTTTGACTGCTAGAAAATGACTCACATTTGCAGGTCTGGTAGAAATCTTCCCTACCATTCCAACAACATGCATTATCTGGGTGGGATGTTGTGATGTACAACATGTTTCCTATCATTGATCTATATGATCTTTGATCAACATTAGGTGAAACATCATCGCCCTTAACTTGCATCCGATGACCATAGGTGTACCCCGCAGTTGCGTCTTCCATTTGAAATCTTTCTTATTTCTCTTAAATTATTTTTCTTGAAATGAATCCTTTCAGACCTCTAAGTAATTTGCGGACCAAGAAAAATGACGGTTATCCTATCATAGACATTTTAAATTCAGAATCCATGGCATGAAAACCATTGTGCCAATGGATCCTTATTACGTCAGAAGATGATGTAATCTACATAGAACAACACAATGAAAAAATCATTACCCTATGTTTTAATATCCTGAGGATTGTTTGTCAGTTGTTCATCACAGACCCTTTGTGTCTTTGAGATACGTATCCATCTATGATACTTGGGAGCTCTAGGGCTTGTTTTGGCAAATATTTCTTCGGCTTGCATACTAAGTCAAGGTTTATAAGGTCAGTTGAAACCCTCTGGTTGTTCCATATAGACTTCTTCATAAATCTCCATTTAGAAAGGTTCACTTGACATCCATTTGATGGAACTTTAAACCTTTATGGGCGCAGGTAGAAACTATTACGATATCTGAAATCTTGCTAAGAAGCAAATGTTTCATCAAATCCATTCCTTTTATCGGGCATATCCTTTACGCCTGCCTTGGCTGTTCGACAACTTGTCCTCATTCAACTTATTCTTAAAGATCCATTTGGAGCCAATAACATTTTTGTCTTCAGGGTCTATAGACCATCTCCCATGTATTGTTTTTCAATTTGATCAAGTTCATCATTCATTGCTTTAACCTTGATGGTCATCTTTGTTGGCTTCATTAAAATTCTTGGGTTCCATCTCATGGATGAAGGCTGTATGATATTGTTCGATGTTTTTGATTAGATTTCTCTTGGTTTGTGCACCTTTGTCTTTCTCACAGATTATCTTACTTGCGGGATGATTCTTTTTGAATGATTATGGAGGAGGAATTTGAAGTTGACCACTCATTTGAGTCCCTATCACGGAATTAATAAGTCTTCATCTGATTCAAAGTTTTTCGTTTTCTGATTCTTGGACTGTTCATCTTCAGCTTTAGCAATGTCTTACAGCCGAGGCTCATTACTGTATACATCTCTTGTTGGGATTCCTTCATCAACTTTTACATCCATCTGATACAACCATTTTTCATGCATCCTCTTATTATAGCACCTATATCCTTTATTGTTTGTAGCATACCCTGATAAAATACCTTCATCAATACTGTCATCATTACAGGGTTCTCATCATTATTCTTTATATAGAATTACTCCCAAAGACTTTGAAGTGTTTAATTGAAGCAGGTCTCCCAAACCCTTGATTCATAAGGTGTCTTGTCCTTTGTGTTCTGAGGAGTGAGCTTTGTTAGAACATGGACTGTTGTGTGTATATCTTCTACCGATGAGTTTGACCAATGTTCTTCTCATTTCATCATTATTTTAGCCATTTCTGCCTTTGTTCTATTTTGCTCTCAACAACTCCATTTTGTTGTGGAGTTCTTGGGATTGTGTATTCTCTCTTGATCCCATACTCATCACAAAGTTCCTTGAAGTCTCTTGACATAAACTCTCTCCTCGATCTGATCTTACTACCTTTAGCCTCTTTCTTGTTTTGATTCTCGATTAAAGCCTTAAATATTTTAAACTTCTCAAATGCTTCCACCTTTTCCTTGAGAAAGGCAACCCAAATGAGAGTCTGGAGTAGTCATCGATAATCAACATGAAGTAGTTTTCTTTCCACGGCCCTTCCTGTCTTGATGGTCCATAAATCCATATAAACTAGTTGGAGTGGTTTCTCTGTTGAAGTAAAGCTCTTGGACTTAAATTGTGTCCTATTTTCTTCCCTACTTGGCGAAGTTTACGACTGAATCTTGGGGCTTGATATTCTAGGAAGATCTTTTCTTGCCCTCAAGATTTTTGAGTTTGATTAAGTAGTCAAAGTTTAAATGTTCAAGTCTCTTATGCCATAACCGAGCTTTCATCATGTTTGTAGATGGCATTCTCCTCTATTTTCTTTCAACATATACATTATTTTCGTCCTTATGCCTTTGCTTGGCCACCAGCAGTCTGAGGATTCTGAGACTTTGTCATCTGTTATATTAAGATTTTTAATTACCTGAAAACTCTTGAATTGTCAAACCAGGTTAAGTGAACTTAGAGCTACTACACTATATATGTGCTGGTAAGATTCTAAATTCCTATCTAAAGGTTATTCTGGGAAGAAAACACAAACTTACTCTTAGGAACTGAACCCTAATGATTAACTTGAAACTAATCATCTCTTGTATAATTCATCAAATGGAAAGCTTGATTCTGAGTTATGTGAAATTATTTCTATTTCCAATCTAATATAATCACCCAAGACTATCTGTATTATCTTAAAACATCTAATCATGTATCTATCTAAAATCGCATAAAGAGAGATCATTTTTAAAATCCTTTTAATCTAAGCATCAAAAGCAGTTCTAAATCTAACACAGGTGAAAAAAATAAATGTCCTATTTTACCCTATAAGTATTGGAAGCTTCCTTTAATCCGACTATAAGCTATCTATACTAATAGAATAGAGTAAATCTAAACTCAAATTCTCTTTAAATCATGATCAAATTGGAAACTAGAAATAGAGCAAATCTAGGTTAAGCACTTTGTTCATTCTTCAAAATTCTCTGAGGATAAATATTCCATTCAACATTCATCAATCTGTAGAGATAATATCAAAGCAAAAATAGATCCCTGTCGAAAAATGGCTAAGCAAGAATTTAACAAAGTAATTCCAAGTTCAAAACTAACTTACATGCAGATTCTAAAACTAGAAAATAAACTAACTCTACTATAGAAAAGAGACAACGAATTGAACCTCCATGGGCCCAACCAAGAGTGCAATCACTCATCGAACTCAGGCTATGGATTATTCCATGCAAAGGTGTTTCATACTTCGCTCCATATTAATGAAACAACTCAAATCATTTTAACAGCGAATAACATAATGCATAGCAAGTTGTATTATCATAAATCATATCACATAGCATATTGTAACCAACGTTTCTTGAGAGTGATCGGTTTATATAGATCCTCTCCAAAATAGTTTCAAACATAGGTGCATTAATCTGAATGGATCTCAGATCCGAAAATAACCCAAAATCAGTTAAAAGCAGACTTCATATTCATGACACTATGTGTCATGAAGCTTGGATCATAAAGAATTCTAATAAAATGGTTCTACAATCTCGCCTTGAGTCAATATATTGAGTTATGACTCAATCAATTATATGAATCCGACTGTCAATCCACTCTGGCCATGTCGTGTAAGTCTTTGGCATCTTCTTTGGCATCTCCACTAAGTGCAAGCCGGTTCCTGGTACTGATAAATCTGTTTTGAGGAAACAAGCACCTAACTCAAGCAATATTAGTATCATCATTAGTTTAAAATATCAAAATGCATTAAAAATAACTTGAATCATAGGAATACCTTGAATAGCCCATTTAGTTGTAAAAGGATGTGTCCGATATGTCATGAAGTAGACGGAAGGAATGTCGTTAATAAAATGGGGGTATATTTGACATGATGTAGGCAAAAATATGGTCAAAATTTGAGACTAACATTCCCCCAAGCTGCAGTCTTTGCCTGTCCTCAGACAACAGAAAGTCAAAATTTGAGATTCATCAGAGTGTTGCAGTTGTTGCAACCAACATTTGCAATTTCTCATGTTTCTTCATGCTTGATTTCCTTAAAACTTCGATTAATGATGAGTAGCTAAATCTTTTGTAGTCTCTATTCTTGAAAAAGACCTTTATTTTCATTTTAATGCGTTTTCAATCTTTGGCCGAGAAATATGAGCTTGCACAGGTTTCATAGTTCATTTTCTATTTTAATGTAGATCGGTATGGTGTTAAATAACAACTTCTCTTTTAAACACCATGATTCTGCTTTTCCAATTTAGCCACCATTGGTCGGATCTACTGGAAGAGGTTTCACAGTAAGATTCAAATGTTTTTACCATGTCCTTGTTGTGTTTGAAATTTGGACTACCTTAAGTGAACTCATCTGGTCTTTGATCATAGATGTCGGTAGTTCGATTCGAGGAGTAAACTTATCATCATATACTTTCGAATAGAGTTATGTTGGATTAGGTTCAGGAGTAAACTCGTCAAATACTTGAACAGGGTTGTTGACTAGACTGAGTTCATGAGTGAAATCATCATACACCTGAACAGGAGTATCCATTGGCATTTGAATTGGATTGTCTTGCTCAATTTCTTTGGGTGCATTAAGCTTGCTGATTGACTTTCTGAGACTTTACCGTCAATTGGGACAGAGTCCAGTTCATTTCAGAGGGCTCTGGAGACTTCTCATGATCATCCACACTTTTTTAATCTTTCCCGTGGTAGGTAACTAGGCACAGAGTTATCCATATCTAAAAGTGTGTGTGCATTTTGTTTTTGGATTTCTCCTAGGTTTATCAGTGTCTTCAAGTTGTTCACATGAATAATATTTGTAGCGATGGGAGGGAGAAATTGGAACAACTTATTCGCCTTTAGCCGAGCAGTGTTTTTCCCTCTTTCACTTAGTTTCCACCATGAACCATGGACATCAAAGCAGATGTTACGTACCAAGATTATCATCCTTTGGCCTCGGGTAATGCTGATGCAGGTGTATTCTTAGGTCATCTGATTTTGAGTCGAGGGTTTAACACCTTTTTCTTAGAGTTAGAGCTTCTGTACGTGGAGGAGCGGACTTAATATTTTTATCTTTAGATTTGTCATAAGCTAGGGTTCTTACAACAAACATATCCCAAGATTCTTGTTTGTGGGATAACGCAGACTTAACCAAAGTTTTGACAAGACCAAAATGAAACAAGCTACCTCTAAAATCTTTGGCTTTGCGAACTTGTTTTGCTATTTTCTTCAAACTCTTCAACAGAAAATAGGGGATGTTTATCAAATGGTTACCTTTGAAATGTAGGAGGATTCGGGCATGACATGGAAACACGATCATGTACCATCCTTCAAAAGTGAGGTAGCATTGAAGTATAGACAACAAATGATCCCATTTTGGTTCCAACCACGAACTCGATGTGCCTTCTGACCATTGCAATTTCCAATACTGTAGTTTGTAGGGCTGGCGATGTGGGGCTCTTGTCGATGTAGCCGTCCATTCGACTAGTGTTGGAGTAATTAGATTGCTTAGGAAATGAATTTTTAAGCTGACTGAACTCTAGCTTGCCCACTTTGGCTAGTCCACCATGAAAACGTAGAGCGAACTGAAACATGATAGAATCATCATACCCATCAAATTTCTTGAAGAACGGCTCCCATCCAGCTTTCTAAAAATGTGTTTGGTGGCTTCATACTCAAGAAGAGCCTCCAAATGCTGCACATAAGTCGGAGTTTTGTGATGTTCATACCATAATTTCCTTTCGGTATAACGAGGGAAAGAGTCTGGTGAACAGCAATTAGATGAGGGAAAAAGAGGAATAGAGTATGATGTGTGAAATAGGTCGTGGGAGGAATTATAGAAGGACGTTTGAAATGTTGTGAGGATCGATAGCATGTAAGAAAATGATGATGAATTATTTTAGGTTGCAAGAATATTATTACATATGAATAAATTGTCCAGTGTTAAGATAATCTGATTACATTTCCCATGATATGAGCTCTTCGAGAAGAAGTTGGCTTGTTAAGTACATAGTATAGGGTTAATGAAATGTTATGGAGTATCAGGGCATTCCTAGTTCAAATTATTAATATGTGATTTAATACATTAAACCAATAAACTAAAGTGATATCTGAATTAAGATTACCTCTCACATTATACATTTTCTTCTTTGTAGGATCTTTGAAGTCAAGTCACGAATCTGGAAGTGCCTAAAATTATGTATTTGGAATTTGTATTTATGATAATACTGTGGGCGATGGATTCTATCTAGCAACATTTGATGTGATAAATAACATCTGAGAGAAACTTAGACAATAATAACTGGCGAGAAAAGACTTAGATTTGTAAGTATATTGTCGATGGCTATCCACAGACACAATCTTTTGTTCCTTCCTGAAAAGGATCAATTAAAATTATGTCTTCAACAACTGAAAGCTTTGTATGGTACAATTCTTATTTGTGTGAATAAATGTTCTAGAGTCGAACACAAAAGGAAATCATTGGATTACTGACCATTAATGAGTTAATAGATTAACCAATGTGAGATGACCCACCAATGATGTCAATGGGCCTCAAGGTGCCTACAGCACATCCTAGACAGGTACGGATAGAGGTGTCGGTGTCGATTCACCTGTGGGATCTATCAACCAAGAGACATTGAGGTATTCCCATAAGTTTGTTAGCAAGGAAATATGCCATTGAGACATGCAGATTCGAGGTACTAAATAGTCTCTAATCTCTACTCCACATATAAGGTGTTGAATTCGATGGAGTGAGACTTGTTGGAAGATGGACCTAGGCGTATTCCACATCATCCAAAGCGAGTGCAGATAGAAATCTTGTGAGAATAATTTTGGAACAGTAATCACTTACTTGAGGATTTTATGAGCCCAAGATAGTGTATGCTCATTTCTTTCTCATGTTTTGAGAGTTTTAGAAAATGCTAAAAGAAAACTCTGGGGGGGTTTCTTTCCCATAATAAATCACCAGGCCTGGTAAAGAATAACCCTATCCCTGATAAATGCCCCTATCATACTTTAATGACCAATTCAAAGGGAGCAAACAAGCTCAAAATTATTAATTTCAAAACAAGATAGTGCATATTGATAAGAAATTTTCATAAAATAAAATGGTCTTACATTCTTACTTGTTGCGAAAAAGTGATGAAGTTAAAACAATATGTCAACATATCACAGAGAAATGTTTTTTAATTATTATGATTATTTTATTTTCTGTTAAATTTTATTATTTACAAAATCTTGAGACAACAAAAATGATCAAGGATTAGCAGGAGGATAAGACTCTTCTCCTACTATATTTATTCACAGTTATTTAGCAATTTCTGTGAAAATCATCTCTTGACAAAGGGTTTGTTACTTTTTAATTCTATGTCCATTTACTACAAAAGAATTTTGAGAGTCATCTATGGTCTTGATTACATTGATCCATTGCATCAAAAATAGTTTCTACTTCTTAAGGTCCCAACCACCTTGTAGTAAGTTTTCCTTTGAAGGTTTTGTATTTGGAATAAAAAAAACAATCCCACTGGCGGTTGAAAATGCTTTTCTTAATGTATTTATCATGCCATTTGCTCACGTTGTTTTTGTACAAGGATAGTTCTTTGCAGAGCATCTTGCCTAATTTCTCCCCAGTGTCATTTGGTTGCATAACTCTTTTGTTTATTGGCTCATCCCAAAATTCAACCCAACTCTGCTTCTACTAGGTGGAAAGGTATGAATGCAATTCTATGAAGGAGAATTTACTGCCAAATACCAATTCATAAGAAATTATGACCAGTGAAATTATTTCTCCACGTAGTCCGTTATGCCCATAAAGCCTCTGGAAGCCTATCCGCCCAATCTTTGTGAAGTAAATGTATTGTCTTGGTCATAATAGCTGGAACTTTGTTCATGGATTCCACTTACATTGGATTGGCATGGATAGACAAATAAAGACACAATGTTTATCCCATGACTATGCATGACTTCTTTCATCAGCAAGTATTTGGCACCTTGATGATAACAATCTCATGGGACAGAGCGGGTAAGATATCCTTCATAAATGAATTCAACCACTAATTTCTTTCGATTTAATGATATAAAGGATTTTGCCTCTACCCACTTGGTCACAAAATGCCAAACCAGATAATACTTCTTCTTCCTCGACAATTGGGAAATCGGTCCTACAAAATCAGGTGCCCATTTATCAAATGGTTCAATCACAATTTTATTGGTCATAAAGACATCTGTTTTGCTATGGTGGAATCTTCCCATCCTTTGACAACTATCATAGCTTATCACATATTTTGTTGCATCCTTAAACAATGTTGGCCAATAACAATCATGATTATAAAAGACTTTATATGTCGTTCTCTTATTAAAGAAATGTCCTCCACTTATTTATCATGTGAGCTGAGAAAGGATGCTCAGGGAATCGTCTTCTCAAGACACATCTCCTAATAGATCATATCGGGACTTGTATAAAAAAGATCACTTCCTACCCAAGAGTAATAAGCACTTTTTTGGACAATTCTTTTCTTTTGTGGGTAGTGACAAATGGTGTGATCTTCCTTTAGCTAAATGTTCTTTGTATGTGGAAAGACAAAGAATTCTTAAGCTCTTTTAAGCAGTTGCATCCCGAAATTATCTCATTCCTTTGGAGATATGGAGCTATATCTTGGGATCGAGAAAGGAAATCATAAACTATATTTTCTTTTCCTGGCCGATCACCTATAGTGATGTTAAATTCTTGAAGTAGCAAAAGCCATCATGTGATTCTTCGGGTAGTAACTGGTTTGTTCATCAAAAATATGATAGCGGAGATAGATGCAGTATGTATAAAAACCTCATATCTAGTGATGTAATGATAGAATTTGTTAATGGCATGAACTCCTACCAAAAATTCCTTCTCTGTCAAAGTGTAGTTCAATTCAGGAGGAGTAAAGTTTTTGCTAGTGAAATGAAGTACATATTTTGTTGGTTTCTTTTTTGTCCAAACACTCCTCCTAAAGTCTATACGAAAGAATGTCCGGTTGAAATATGGAAAGGAAGAGACCAATTTGGTCCTCTTAGAATAGGTGCCATGGACAATTTTTCTTTCAAATTCTCAAAAGCATTTTGACAATTTTCATCCCAACAAAATTCTGCATATTTTGCTAACAAATTTAAACATGGGGTTGGCTATTTTTTTGAAGTTTTCAATAAATCGACGATAATATCCAACATGTCCCAAAAACTTCACACATTGTTTTGGGTTTTCAGAGAGGAAAGTTTAACTATCACTTCCTCCAGTTTGTTGGATCAACTTTAATTCCTTCTGTGGACAAATGATGACCCAACACTATTCCTCAGTTAATAGCATTTTACATTTTTTGTGACTAAGAGATAAATTTGATTCACATTGTTAGGAATCAAGACTTTCTCAAGATTACTTAAGGATTCTTCGAAAGTGTTACCATAAACAATAAAATCGTCAATGTATACTTCCACACAATCATGAATTAAATTAAAGTAGTCCAAGGAATGCTCTCTGAAATGTAGCAGTAGCATTGCATAGTCCAAAAGGTGGCACTTTATAAGCATAAGTTCCCCAGGACATGTAAATGTTGTTTTCTACGGTCTTGAGGGCAATTTGAATCTGATTGTATCCACTATCCAGCCGAGAAAAGGAAAAGTATCTTTTCAGTAAGAACATCAAAATTTGATCTATAAAGAACTGAGAGTCCTTGGGGTTGCCTTGTTCCAACTCCTAAAGAATCTACACACATTCTCCATGTCCCTGTCATTTTCTTAGGTGCCACAACAAGAGGTGAAACCCAAGAAATTAACAGGAAAGTGGATAAATGAATCCAACGTTTAATAATTTATGTAGCTCTTCTTTCACAAAATCTTTTAGGATTGGATTCATACACCTTTGTGGTTTGTCTTCTTTGAGGTTCATCCTAGTTGGATATATAGTAGGTAGAATGCAGGTGTCAATATGCACTCCTTTCATATCAATGTACTCCCATGCAAATTCCCATGACTGTTCTTTCAAAAGATTCATCAACTGTTCCTGTTGACTGAGAATCAATTCAGAGTTGATGTATAGACATTTTCCTTGGCTGAGTTCTACTGGAATGGTGTATGACCCTGGATGCTCATCAATAGTGAAAACCATAGATGGTGAAGCAGGAAAATAACTCACTTAGTTCTTGAAATTCTTCTCTGAAAAATTTGATCGTAATGAAAATATGTTTGTGGGAACTAAACATTTCACATCCTGAGAAAGAAATTAGTAAAATATAATCTCTGTTGGTTCTTGTAGTGTGTGAAATTCATCAACAGAGAGTAAATATTCTCCCTCATCATTCTCATGATGAGGACATTTTAGCCACCATAATTCTTAACATGGCCGGTTGAGGATGTGGAAACAGAGTAAGTTTCCGTGAAGAAATGCCATTTGAGATGAACATATCCCCACCATGACATCCTATGAAAGCATTGGCCGTGGCCAAACAAGTCTCCCTAGAATGATTGGATGGGATTTTGTGGGGTCCTTTGAATGAATAATGATGAAATTGACGGGATATTCTAAAGCTAATGTAAAAAGAATGTCATCGAGGACCCCAACAAGTTTTATAGTCGTTCTGTCAACAAGTTCAAGAACTATAGGGGTAGGGTGAAGGAATTGACTTAGTTGTAAAAATTCAACTATATTGATAGTCATTATATTAATGGTTGCACCTAGATCAAATAAAGTATTACCAATAGAAAAATTGTTGATAATGTGAAACCTATTGGGTTCCACGGGTTTAGCTTCCTTCACAATTTTGGCAGCTTCAAAATACAATTAGATGTTGGCCTACTAGGTGTATCATTAGGTGGATCTTTCTGTTTTTCGTCCTGGTTTCTTTATGCAGATTTCTTTGATGGTTTGGCATAGATGGGAACATCTACGATAACTTATAACAATGGAATCTTAATACAGACATTTATTATTTCATTCATGATGTCAAACTCAGATTGAACAATTGGTTTTCAATGAGCAACCTCTCAGAAAAAGGAGGTGTTTGGGGAACCTGAGTTTGTATGTTAAGCTATGGTCAGATTCTTTATTCTTTGGAATGATGACATATTTCAAGATGCCCCATTTGATATCTAAATCATCTATGGGTTCTTCCTCATGTTCTTGGATAATTACCTTTAGTGTTGTTGTTCTTGTTGGTGAGTTTTATTTAAAGTTTTCCAAGATCTCAATTGTATTTCTTGTATGGAAGTAGAGGTTTTATGTTGTAAGCTGGGTAATTTTGAAAATCGGCACTATGGAGTAAGCGAGTGAAAGTGTTGTTAGGATTTAGAATGGGTTGAGAGGGTAATATGGTGGGACGAGGTGGGTTAGAATTTCTTGTGAGGAGTTTGTTGAATAGGTAGTAAAGGAGGTGGAGTAAAACCAAGCAATAAGTGATGTATGTTTGGAGGATATTGGGTACATGGATTCTGGGGAATTGATACCACATGTTGTTGTTGGTTATTCCATAATTATGTTCTCTCCATCCTCGGTACCAAGGTTGAGAAAGGACATTTTGCGGAGGCCAATTTGGCGATTCCATGGATATTGTTGTTATTTATTTATTTGAGAGGAAAGGTGGATAGTAGCTGGAAGGTTGTGGGGATAGTTCTTGATACATATTTGAGTTCCTAGGTTGCTAAGGCCTCTTAGGTGCAGATGGAGTCATTGGAGCTTCCCCTCCCTTGAAAATGGCTGCAATCCTAGTAAGGATGGACAATCTTTTGTTTCATGATTTTCAGTACAAATTCCACATACAAAAAATACTGTCCAAAGGACATTCTAAGTAAGGATGCCTTCTGCATTTTGGGCAGAATATGTTTAATATAGGGTTTTCCTCTTCCCGCTTTCTCTTAATCTTCAAAGTGTCTAATTGAGGCCAATTGTTCCTAAAAGGTCTGTTTAAAATTTTCCACAAGGTTTCCCAATTCAATTCTAGCAACTCCACCAAATGTGGGTACTGGTGTTTTGTTGTGAGTTCTCTCAGAGCTTTTGCAGTTCCCCTACTTCTCAAGTAAGTTCTACATAGTTCACTGATTGCTTCAAAGTCTTTTTTGATAAATGTCTCTTGAATCCATTAAATTGAGAGTATCAATACATTCCTCTAAAACTCCTTTTAAGAAAAGAGTCTTGAGTGCTTCATCTTAGAGATCATTATATTTGGATTTTGAAGAGTATGTGTAAATATTTCTAAGAAATCTTCAAGGCTTTCTTCATCTTTTGTTGCAATTTAAAATATCATTTCGAGAATCCTTAGGTCTACAATAGTCTGGTACTTCTTTAAAATTTTTTTTCCTTTCATATCTTCCCAAGATCTAATGCTATCTCTCTTAAACTCATGAACCAGCGTAATCCAGAATCTTTCAGAATTGAGGAAACAACTTGAGTTTATGTGGAGATAGTTATGAACTCTGCAGGATGTCAAACTCAAAGAAGATTTGTCACGGGTTTTCACTACTTTTCCCATAAAAGGTTGGTAGTGCCGATGGTGGGATATTTTTCATATTGACGTGGACCCGGATCAAATAGGAAAAAACCCAAAGGTGGTTTAGGTCTTAGCTGATCTCCTACTTGTTCTTCTTCTTCATTTTCAGCATGAATTTCTCCTGTTCTCTTATGTCAATTCTCTCCCTCTTTTACATGCCATGTTAAAAGGGTTACCAAAAATTGTATATGCAGTCTGATCTTTCTTTGGTGAGGGTTGAAATCCCACCTCTCTGGATTTTTTTTTGACAGAATTGCTATCTCTTATTGTTTCTTTTGAGGATCCTATTACCTTTGATTCAACAGTTGCAGTTGATATTTGTGAAACTATAGTGTCAGGGTTCTTGAGAATAGCTTTCACTTCTTCTGGATTAATTGTGTGAACCAAGTTTGGATCACCAGGAACTTGAATTTGTTGGTATGTAATTGTTTTCTGGTTCTATTTTTTCTCTATGGTTTCCTCAGCCGAGTTCCAGTCTCATTTTCTATTTCTTTTTGATGGAGGTTTCTTCTTTTTGTTGTTTGTGTTTCCCTAAATCTACCTCTATGATCTCTTCATGAGAAACACTAGATGAAGAAAAATAAGATTGAGTTTTAGAGGAACTTGTGATAACAGATGTGTCGGTTCTAACCCTTCATTTCATAGCTCCTCTTTCATCAACTGCTAACATACCACACCAAAATAACTGCATTCTAAAACTAATCAAAAAAAAACTGTCTTCTTACCCTTTAAAAACCTCCCCGACAACGGCGCCAAAAAAATGTCAGGCTGTTATATTAAAGATTTTAATTAAAGAAACCTTTGAATTGTCAAACCAGGGTAAGTGAACTTAGAACTGCTACACTATATGTATGTCTGTTGGTAAGATTCTAATTCCTATCTAAAAGGTTATTCTGACAAGAAAACACAAACTCACTCTTAAAACTAAAGCCACAATAGTTAACTTGGAAACTAATAATCTCAGTGTCTCCTAATTCATCAAATGAAATAGTTAGTGTCTAATTCATCAAATGGAAATAGTTCTGAGTTTAAGTACAGGTATTTCTATTCCTAATCTAATATAATCACCCAAGACTATCTACCATTATCTTAAACATCTAATCATCATCATATCTATCTAAACCATAAAAGAGAGATTTTTTTGAAAACCTTTTAGTCTAAACATCAAAACAATTTTAAATCTAACACAGGTGAAACAAATAAATGTCTTATTTTACCCTACAAGTACTGGAAGCTTCCTTTAATCCGGCTATAAGCTAGCTATCCTAACATAACAGAGTAAATCTAAACTCAAATTCTCTTTAAATCATGATCAAATTGAAAACTAAAAACAGAGCAAATCTAGGTTAAGCACTTGGTTCATTCTTCAAATTCTACAGGGATAAATAATGCATTCAACATTCATCAATCTATGAGATAATATCAAACTGAAAATGATCTAACCGAAAAATGGCTAAGCAAGAATTTAACAGAGTAATTCCAAGTTCAAAAACTAACTCACATGCAGATTCTAAAACTAAAAATAAACTAACTCTACCGTGGAAAAGAGACAGCGAATTGAACCTGTTGGCGGGCCCAACCACGAGGTGCAATCGCCCTAAAACGAAACCAGAGATACTCAGATTATTCCATGCAAAAATTGTTTCATACTTCACGCTCCATAATTCATAAAACAACTCAAATCATTTTAACAATGAATAACATAATGCATAGCAAGTTGTATTATCAAAAATCATATCACATAGCATATTGTAACCAATGTTTCTTGAGAGCTATCCCAGTTTATATAGATCCTTCCCAAAATAGTTTTAAACATAGGTGCATTAATATAAACGGATCTTAGATCCGAAAATGACTCATAGTCAGTTAAAACGAACTTCACAGCTTCATGACACGCAGTGTCAAGAAGCGTGGATCATAAAGCATTATAATAAAACAGTTCTACAATCTCGCCCTGAGTCAGCATATTGAGTTATGACTCAATCAATTATATGAATCGGACTGTCAATCCACTCTAGCCATGTTGTGCAAGTCTTTGGCATCTTCTTTGGCATCTCAACTAAGTGCGAGCCAGTACCTGGTACTGATAAGTTCTGTTTCAAAGGAACAAGTACCTAACTCATGTCACGTTAGTATCGACATTAGTTTAAAATATCAAAATACATTAAAAATAACTTGAATCATAGGAATACCTTGAATAGCCCCAATTAGTTGTAAAAGGATGCCAAATGTGTCATGGTAAGGACAGAAGGAAATGATACTAGATATAAAAATGGGGGTATATTTGACATGATATAGGCAAAAATATAGTCAAAATTGGAGACTAACAACTTTATCTTGCAGTCCTTGGACGTGAACACCACTTCACATCCTCTGTCACACATTTGACTTACACTGAGTAGCTTATGTTTCAACCTATATACAAGTAGAACATCTTGGGATTTTCCTTTTCCATTACTTAAGCTCACCATCCCTTTACCCTTTATTTTCCCTGGAGCATCATTTCCAAAGGTTACGTTTCCTAATTTGCTTTCACTTAGAGATAGAAACTTGCCTTTGTCTCCTGTCATATGTTTGGAGCATCCACTGTCTATATACCAAGGGTTCATTTTTCTTTGAGCGGACAATACTAATCCACACTTGTCACTTTCTTTCTCTTCCAAAACTTGACATTTTCAGCAAGGGATTTCGAATCTGGTTCATAATTCCTTAACCGACAGTCAATAGATTTATGTCCAAAGTTATGACAGATGTAGCATTCAATCTCGTTATTCAATAGGTCAATCTTATTGTTGTAGCGTTGTCTACTCATTGACTATTGATTATTTCTTGACCTCCTTAGTTGCATGTCCCTAGACTTAATTTGGCAATTTGCAGTCTGTGAAGGTTTGTTACTTGGCTGTATCATTCTTTGTTGTGGGAAGTATTTATTCCTTTGAAATCTTAATTGCTCATGTCTAAGTCTTAAGGAACAATTTACAGCTTTGTGACCAAAATTAGAACAGTATTAACAATAACCATAGAAAAATTCTTTGTACTTGGAAAGTGGTTGTCTTCTTTGAGAAAATCGATTTCTTCCATGCTGATGACGTCTTTCAGCAGGAAGCACATTATTTCTTTGTTCTACAAATTCAGTCCTGGCACATTTTTCTTTACTCATCCTGGGCAGCTGATTGTCTTCCTTTGTTTTTGCAGGTTTGTTGTTGTTATTGGTTGTACATTAGACAAACTTCATGGGTTCTTTGTTTCTTGGCTTACCACTACTTGATCCTTCTTCATAACCCAAACTAGTTTTCAGCTTTGGATTCCTTTCTTGATTTAGAATGGTGGCTAATCCTTCTAAGGCTTTGATACTTGATAGATTCTAATTATACAAGGCTTAAAACTTCTCCATTTCTTTCCTAGTTTTCACTACTTCTTGTTCTAATGCTTCACATCTTGCCTTCTTTTCTGATAGTTGTTGTTTCAGAATATCTTCGATTTTCTTTGCCTCCTCTAATTCCACTTTTAGTAGGACAAGGTCTTCATCATTCCCTTTACTGTCTTTCTCGAACTGTATCAACAATTGTCTTTGATTTCTGTTCTTAATTCTTAGTCTCTCAATCTCTTCTAGTGCACTGATCAGTTCTCCTTCCATGTCAACCACATCTTCTTCTTCATTAACATCACTTCTTGTGATGTTATTATCACAATCCTCTTTGGCCATAAGTATGAAGTCATTTAATTTATCTTCAATAGAGGAGTCATTGTCTTCATCATCTGAAGGATCATCATCATTGTTTACGCAAAGAATTTTCTTCTTAAAGTTATTATCTTTAAATAAATTTATGTGGTTGTGCTTCTCCTCATCATCACATGTTTGATCCATTCTTTTGTGGGGACATTTATTTGCAAAATGATCTATCCTACCACATTTGAAACATTTGAAAGGAAGTTTACCTTTGTATTTTCCTGATCCCTTCCTCAGTCTCTTTACAAATTTTTCTTCAATTTCATCGGGCTTAGAATCCTCATTCTTGTCTTCTTTAAATGATGCTTCTCTGGAGGTAGGTTTGTCTTTCTCTATTCTCATTTCATATGCAGTCAATTTTCCTATAAGTTGATCAAACTTTAAGGTTTTTAGATCATTAAGTTCTTCTATAGCAGAGACCTTCGGGTTGAACCTATCTGGGAGAGATCTCAATATTTTCTAAACTAAAGAAGATTCCTCAATTTTTTCACCAAGTTCTTTCATTGCATTTACCATTTCTTCTACTCTTAGAAAGTATTTACCAACAGTTTCATCTTCCTTCATCTTTAGCTTTTCAAACTGTATTCTCTAGGTTTGAAGATTGGAGTCCTTTACCTTCTCATTACCTTCATAACTGCTAATGAGTTTGTCCCACATTTCTTTAGTAGTTCCTAGGTGCATAACTTTTACAAATTCTTCTTCTACAAGCCCACTCAAGATAGCATTCATAGCCTTAGAGTTGAAGATAAATTCTATCTTGTCATCCTTATTATCTAGTACAACTGGCTTTACATAACCAATATCTACCACATCCCAGACATCTGCTCCTAAATCCATTATGTAGATTCTCATTCTAACTTTCCAGAAGGAAAAGTTTGTTCCATTGAACAGAGGGGCCTTATTGGTTGAATTTCCTTCATGCCTTGACATGTTTAATTTCTAGGATCTACCCTTAGACAAAAGGGGTCGGCTCTGATAACAATTGTTGGACAACTAAGAGAGGGGGTGAATCAGTTGTTACCGTGCTTAAACAATTATGCTTCTTTTAAATTCTTTACAAAGCACTCAATGATAATCACAATAATGCAGGGAAATAAGCAATGGCACACTCAGCATCAATCACATATATGAGATACACAGAGATAGATATTTCCCGAGGAAACCCATAAAGGGTAAAAACCTCTTCTTCTTTATATGATAAGTATTATTTACATTCTTTACATTATCATACATATGAGCACCAAC
>SNQJ01S0012554.1:0-13606 GCA_010110895.2 Picea sitchensis
ATTACCAATTCTCTCGATTCTGCTGTGAATCGACCGGTTAACAGGTCGGCGAAAGCCGGTTTGAGTCCCTGCAAGTTAAAAACAACAAAAGGAAAGCGAATTAAACCCAATTGAGGGAGGATTTGATACCTAAACTCCCCAGCAGAGTCGCCAATCTGTTCGCGTTCAAATGATCACCAGGTGAGAAAAATGGAGACCGCTCTGCATACCCTTTTGGGTTCATCAGGGTAGAACATCTGTGGCAGCATGGGGTTAACAGAAAACAAAACTGAATACAATCTAACTATCAATTGAAAGCAAATAACACTGCGAAAATAAACAAAAACATCAAACATAAGACACGGGGGTCGTCAATGGTTCCAGGCTTGGTATATTAATGAAACCAGAGAACACGCTGAAGAAAGAGACAGGGGTTTCTTCTCCCTCCAGCGGAAGGCTCTTCGGGGCCCTCAACACAATGCTTTCCTTACAAAATGAATAGAACTGAACTGAGTGGTGAAAGAACTCTGGATTATGCCGCTGATGGATTGTTTGTCAAAGGCTGAGATCTGAATCATCTGGACAGCATAACATTGCTTCTAATTCCCTGCCAAAACAGTGTCCCCTCATGGCCTTTTATAGCAACTTCACGGGCGGTCGCATAACTTTCTCCAAGTGTGAATAGGGGCGCATTAGGGTTTATTTAGGTCATTCATCTGCCGATTTTGCAGAGCCGGATCTGATTTGAGGGTCAAATCATCTTGGGGGTCGGTCTGTGGGCGGTCAGGAGGTTGACTTATGTAATTAATGCGCCGTATTAACAGATGCATGGGTTTTTGTGTTGACAGTCGCGCGTCGTGCTCGCATGCGCTCGTAACACGTTTTTTACCCGCGCATGTGCGCGCGCATCAAGCTGTTGTAAAGCGCCCTTCAATTTTTGGTTACTTTGTATAGTTTTTTGCCCTTCTGGAGTGCTGTGAAACTAATTCAGTGCCATGAGTGACTTTATTGCTGTTTTGATGATGTGGAGTTCTTGTCGCCATGTGCAGACGAAATTTCAGTGATAACACAAGGAATGAAACATTTATTTATTAGGGATATCCCAAGGGATATATCATCCATTTATTAGGATTAACCCAAGGAATGAGCCATTCTTTTATCAGGTTCCTCAACATAGTTAGCTAGGAATTTGATATGTGGTTCCAGAATTCTAACTGCTCAAAATGGAATCTTGCATTATGCTTTCTTCAAAATTGTCAAAACATTTCATGTATTCCTCCCGCATTTTTTCTTCATGCTCCCATGTATCTTATTCAGGACCATATCAGGTCCATTGAACATTTACTAACCCTATGGATTTGTTCCTGAGCTCTTTGAATTTCCTGTCCAAGATGCATACTAGTTCCACCTGGAAATCCCCTTCGTGCTCAACCTGGATCACATTCCAATAAATTATGTGATTAGGGTCATGAACATACTTTTTTAATAATGACACATGAAATACATTATGCACTCTCATGTATGCATACAATTCTAGAATGTATGTAACTGACTCTATCTTTTCTAAGATTTCAAAACATCCACAATATCTTGCTGCCAACTTTGGGGAACTTTCTAATCTTAGCGAACTTATTTTTTCCTTCACTTTTAAAAACACAAGTTCGCCCACTTTGAAATCTATAAGCACCATGTTCTTATCTGCATACCTTTCTGCCTATCCTTGAAAGCATTTAATTTTTTTTTTATCCTTGTCATCTTCTCTTCCATTTCCTTTAACAAATATGGCCCAACAACTATCATGTATGTTGGATTATCCCAACTTATTGGTGTGTTACATTTTTTCCATACAATGCTTCAAATAGACTCATTTTTAATGAGTCTCGATACTAATTATTGTAGGAAAATTCCACTAAGTGGATATAATATTCCCACTTTGATGGTTGACCCATCACCAGGGATGATTTTAAGGATGGAAATTTATTTTAAAATGTAGAAACCTTGGTGAATCATACTTATCCTTCATATGCCAACTATAAATGTTAGGTGATATTTTTGTAAAAATATTCAAATGTCTACGGATTTTATATAGGTTTTATAAAATTTTGGCGATTTTTAAGGTAAAATAATTTTATCCTATAGAATTTGGGCAAATCATTTTTAAAATAGCGAATCTTGTTTTTGGAAAAAACATGGAAAATTAGCCCATGAGCGAAATTTAGACCCTAAAATCATCCATGACCATCACATACATTCTAAGCATGTTCTCAATTATCTTATTAGTGCTCTATGTTTTCACATCTGACTTTAGATGATACGTTGTACTAAGATTTAGATTTGTTCCAAATCCTTTGAACAAACCTTTCCAAAAATTGGATGTAAACTTCAGATCTCTGTCTGAAACAATTTCCTTAGGCACTCCATGTAGCCTAACAACTTCCTTCATATATATTTCTGCAATATTCATTGCCTTGTGTGTAGTCTTTACTGGAACAAAATGTGTTTTCTTAGTTAATTTATCAACTACCACCATGATGGAATCATGTTGCTTCATTGTTCTGGGAAGCTTAGTAATAAAACCAACTATGAAAACTTCCCACTTCCATTCTAGAATGGGCAATGGTTGTAGCAACAATTCTAGCTGTCTATATTTAGTATTCACTTTCTGACACTCTAGACATCTGGCTATGTAATTACCCACTTCATTCTTCATTCTTGGCCAAAAATATTGGATTCTTACAGCTGCAATTATCTGTTGATATCCTAGGCACCCGACATATGGCACATTATGCAATTCCTTCAGAACTTCATTTTTCATCTCATTAGAATTCAACACATATACCTTGCCTTTGTACATGATAATTCCATCTTCTTTAAGCTCACAAGAATTAAATTTCTCCTGACATTTAACTGGGTGCAATATTTCTTTTATTTTAAAATAGTGTTGATCTGAATTTGTTGTTGCAATAATTTGATCTTTCAAATCCGTTGTGTACATGCTAATGGCTGCAACATGCACTTCATGAACTCTCTTTCCAAGTTCATTGGCCACTTGATTTTCCTTTCCCTTTATATGATTAATTTTGAAGTCATTTTCACTTAGAAATTCTACCCATCTTTTTTGTCTGGAATTTAGTGTTGGTTATCCAAACAAATGCTTCAAACCATAGTGGTATGTTCTTAGCTCAAGTTTCTTACCCATGAGGTAATGTCTCTACATTTTTAGTGCATGTACAATTTATGCTAACTCCAATTCATGTGTAGAATAATTCCCCTAATTCTCTTTTAATTTTATGGATTCATAGCATACCACATGATATTTTTGACTAAGGACCCCACCGATCCCTTCCTTGCATGCATTAGTGCACATAACAAAATATTCATTTGGATCTGTGATATTCAATATTGGCACACTTGTTAACATGTCTTTTAGTTTTTGAAATCTCTCTTCACACTTGGGTGTCCATTCAAATTTCACTCCCTTTTTTGCAAGGAAGTGATTGGAATCGCGATTTTTGAAAACCATTTTATGAATATTTGGTAATAACAAGAAAGACCCATGAATTATCTAACCTCTATCACATTATTCAGTTTTGGCCATCATATAATGGCCTCTATATTCTTAGGATCCACTATTATCCCTTTTTNCCATCTTTTTTGTCTGGAATTTAGTGTTGGTTATCCAAACAAATGCTTCAAACCATAGTGGTATGTTCTTAGCTCAAGTTTCTTACCCATGAGGTAATGTCTCTACATTTTTAGTGCATGTACAATTTATGCTAACTCCAATTCATGTGTAGAATAATTCCCCTAATTCTCTTTTAATTTTATGGATTCATAGCATACCACATGATATTTTTGACTAAGGACCCCACCGATCCCTTCCTTGCATGCATTAGTGCACATAACAAAATATTCATTTGGATCTGTGATATTCAATATTGGCACACTTGTTAACATGTCTTTTAGTTTTTGAAATCTCTCTTCACACTTGGGTGTCCATTCAAATTTCACTCCCTTTTTTGCAAGGAAGTGATTGGAATCGCGATTTTTGAAAACCATTTTATGAATATTTGGTAATAACAAGAAAGACCCATGAATTATCTAACCTCTATCACATTATTCAGTTTTGGCCATCATATAATGGCCTCTATATTCTTAGGATCCACTATTATCCCTTTTTCTGAAATTATATGCCCCAAGTAGTGAATCTTATTTTGATAAAAGATGCACTTACTTAGCTTAGCATATAAATTATGCTCTTAAAACTTGCAACAAAATTCTCAAATATTGCTCGTGTTCCTCTTCTGACTTAGAATATATGAGTATGTCATCTAGGAACACAATTACAAATTTTTCCAAGTACTCCTTGAACACTCCATTCATCAAACACATAAAGACTGTTGAGGTATTTGGTAGTCCAAATGGCACTACCATGAATTCATAATTCCCATATTTTTTTTTGAATGATGTCTTGTTGATGTCTTCTTCCTTTATCCTTACTTGATGACATCCCGATCTCAATTCAATCTTGGAAAATATTCCTGCACCTTTCAGTTGATCAAAAAAATCATCAATTCTTGGCAAATGATATTTTTTCTTTATGGTGACCTTATTCAGCTATCTGAAATCAATACACAACCTTAAGGATCCATCTTTCTTCTTCACAAAAAGAATTGTGGCTCCCTAAGGTGACACACTTGGGTGTATATACCCCTTCCTCAACAATTCTTCAAGATGCATCTGCAACTCCTTTAGCTTTGGTGTGCCCATTATGTAAGGTGTCTTGGACATTTTGGAAGCTCTTGGCACCAAATCGATAGAGAAATCAACATCTCTCTTTGGTTTCAATCCTAGGATTTCCCTAAAAACATCTTCAAAATCCCTCAAGACCAGATGGTATTCAATACTTTCCAATTTATCCTTGGGTTCCTCTTCCATATAGGCTACAAAAATATCAAATCCATTCTTGGAACTCTTTTTCAACTGCACAGCTAAAAATTTTCTAACAACTACAACTCTTCGAATGCCTTGAATCTTTCCTTGACTCCCTTCTTCATCAAGACATGTGATTGTATTGTTGTAACAATATAGGACAACATGATGTTTTTAAAACCAATCCATGTCAATTAGAAAATCATACGAACCCAATGGTATAATTTTTACATCTACCTTTGTGTTGAGTCCATTCATGTCTAGCAAAAAATCTTCAACCAAATCATTGATGTTTCTCTTTGCTCCTATGGATAACTGGACTAAACAAGATTTATTATGCTTACTTCTTTGCAAGTGAAATAATTCGACAATGTTAGAATTCTTTTAACTATGCCTAGCTCTAGAATCAATCAAAATTGATATGGGATGTGTTAGCACTCCATAAATTTGTTCGTCTGATTAAACAGATGACGGAGGTAACTTTTTCAAACAACTTTGAGACCCAAAACTAGCCTTTTGGATCTGGAGAGGGCTCTTTTGAGAGGCGTGGTCTCCGCGCGGTATATGGCTTTGAAAGCAGTGGCTAGATTTAACACCTTTGATATAATGGTTTCTGGTTATATTGGCGCAAGAAAGTAAAACTTGGGCTATGGAGTTGGTTTGAGGTAATGACAGAGATAAATGACTCAGTGACTTAACTTGAGAGGATAAGGCTAGGAGAGCAACAATATTTAGTGTAAAATCGGTGGTGGGAGAAAAACACAGGAAGTAACTCAGAGCACCGCTGCGGGCAAATTCAGAGTTATATTTTAGAAGAAAATGTTTCGTCTAAGTGGCATGAACAAGGGGAACTGCACAACAAATCCACAGGTTCAAAAATTCATTCTGAAATAGACAGAAAAATATATGAATAATTATAAGAGGAAGCACATACGCAAAGAAAGAGGCACAATACATCCAACTGCTACAAATAGAATATTTTCGTCAAGTTACAGGACCTTTGTGTTAAATTTCGGTCAAAAACTCAAATTACATACAATAGTTGTCGTCTACCAAATTTTCCAACCAACCTGGCTTACATCAAAAAGATAAAATATATAAATGAGGGTGCCACTTGGGCTACCGTTCTTTCTAACTGCTAACCCTAAAAATAGGAAAACTGAGTAGCATGTGTTGGAGACTCTTCGCATGGTGCTTTCCAAAAATAGACAATAATCACGTCTATTTACCCATGAATGTTCGTAAATTTTCCACAAGGATCTTATCATCGGTTAGGTCTCGATATGAAGAAAATATGTGTCACTGTATCCCTTTGATCAAGTGTCCGAGCGAACAGGTGTCTGTTAGGAACTTGATATCTGCTATAACGACTTTGATTTCTGTTGTGCGCTCTTTTGCTGGAAAAATGCGCACAGCAAGTGGTTGTTTGATTGTCACAACTGTTATCAAAATGGTAGAGTGATTTGGGGGAAAATGTCCTTCAAAACTGCCAAGATTTGTCTTATGTGTGCAGACGCAGAGACGAGTGCCAGTCAGACTCGTTTTTTCCACGCACTCGCAAGCACCACATGGGCTTCCTTTTCAGTCACTTCACATTCTCTGGAATACTCTGTAT
This sequence comes from Picea sitchensis, assembly GCA_010110895.2. NCBI lineage: Eukaryota > Viridiplantae > Streptophyta > Pinopsida > Pinales > Pinaceae > Picea > Picea sitchensis. Next base: position 6,527 of record SNQJ01S0012554.1, read on the forward strand.
GCCTTTCTTCCATCAGTATCTATGATTCTTGCACCTGTACAATGGTGTCTTGCACCTCTCTGAGATTCCTTTTTAGCCATACCATTTTCCTTTCATGACCCTGTGCTGCTAATGCTTCCATAGTCTTTGTCGCTAGTTGCCGCATTAACTCCATGTTTTCCTAATAGAGTTCAGCGATAGCTAGCATTGACTTCTTTAATTGTTGATATGGATCTTGATCATTAGCTCTTGTGATATCCACTTTCCCTGTTCTACTCCTACATTTGTAGCTCAATCCTCCAACCGAATCTAGTCGTATGGCATGCATGAGTAGTTCTTCAGCCACCGATATGGCACGTGACACTTTTGAAAAACGAGCTTCCACATCTTCCTTGTTCTTCCTTGGCCTACCCCTCCTCCGAGGAATTTGTTGTTGAGGAGACGGGGATTCTACTATCTTCCCTTCCTGTGCAAATTTCTCCTCTTCAGGTTCCATGCAGTTTGATCTAGTCTTCTCTGTAGGTAAATGAATAACTCTTTTCACGTCCTTGCGAATGTCTGTTGCAGGTGAGAACGGATCCTAGTCATTTTCGGGCTTGGAACTTTCAACATCGCTACTCTGTGTGCCTTTCCTCATGCTCTAAGAGGTCACCAAGGTGAGACTAATGTGTATTATGTGTGAAGTATATGCAACAGATGCACAAGAGGGGGAATTTTGAACAAACTAGACTGGTAAGGGAAATTTCAAACAGAGTGCAGGCCTGGTTCTATGACTGGAAAGAATGTCAAGCATATGAGATTTATAACGAGTCAGATAGAATAATAAATCATTCTGTAGGACAATGAATTCATGGTGACGAGATGTTTTGAGTCGAGTTGCAGTTTTTCCATGAAAAATCCCCGCATGTAGGACACTGGCGAAAAGGCTTGTTGGGCATGCATGATACGAACGCTGTGATTTTTCATTCCCTCGGCCTTCATGATGGATTGATAATGGTTTTTGTACTTGCCGATGCGACTTCCTTTAACTACTTGACTCGACTTGGGGCATGTAGAGACTATTTTCTTAATAGGACTTGGCTCTTTGGAAAAGACATACCCATTTCACTTATGCAAGTTTTGACTCTGACATCACTTCCCATCTCCAAGGGCCAAACAACCACTTCCTAACTTTGATCCCATGGTGATACATACCTTACTTCACATGTTTGGACACATGGGTCACAACGTGACTTAAAACTGACTCTAACTAGAAAGAAAAATGGCGGCGCTAACAACTGGCTCCAACAGGGATGATATCCTCCCCGCGAGGTAGCAAAGAACAATAGACTAGGTGCCTAACCATTGGGCTTTATTCGACCTTTAGAAACTGAGAGAAATAAATTATGGACATAAAACAAACTAGACCTATCGACGCAACTTCTAAAACTTCAGCATAAACTTAGTGCCTTCACTTCGGGCATCAATTTTCTGCTGACCTACTGACTCGATGCAAAACAAAACCCGACTATTTACAATGAAAAATCCCTTAAAAAGATTTTACTTTTTTAGGTAATGCTTGAGGAACCTGTTGTTTACAGGCCCCCAACCAAGGCATTCTCCATCTAATCCTTCTATAAAATAAGCATTGTTTCTGCAATACGTGTTGATTCTAAACGGACCCATCCAAATATGGTCGAACTTTTCATGCTTTCCTTTGTCCTCATTTCTCGTGTCCCATCTCAAGACTAGATCACCCAACTGAAAATCCTCTGGCTTGGAATGCTTATTGAAAGATTTCTTTATCCTCTCCTGATGGAGCTGTGACCGATTATACACCTGTTCCCTCACCTGCTATGTGTGAATTAGTTGGTTTATTCTCCTTTGCACATAATTTGGCTCTGCCTCCTGTTCTTGCAACAACTTCATGACGGGAGGTCCCAGTGAAGTAGGGAATATGGAGTCTGTGTCGTAAACTATCTAGAAAGGAAACTTCAATATGGACTTCTTGGTGGTAACCCGATCTACCCATAGAGCGTAGATAATATTTTTATGCTAGGATCTCTTGTTGTCTTGCATGAGTATTTTGATGATCCTAGTCAGGCTCTTATTCGAGGATTCCGCTAACCCATTTCCTTGTGGATAGTATGTCGTAGAATGCCCCAGGGTTATGTTATAATCCTGAATTTTTTTCTCCATCCTCTTAGACTTGAATGCGGTCGCATTGTCTGTTATGATCTTAACGATACACTCGAACCTCAACAAGATGTTTGTCTCTAGGAATTGGATGATGACTATGTCAGTAGCTTTCTTTGTGGGGATTGCCTCTATCCATTTCGTTAAATAGTCGGTGGTCGTGACTATCCATTTTTGCTACATGGAGGATGGAATATTTATCTCTCCTATGAAATCTAGACCCCACTGCATGAAATGTGCTTTGACTGAGATCGACTTTAGTGGCAGGGGCTGTAGATTTCTTCTTCCCTCGAAAATATGACATTCATGGTAGTTGGAGACCTCTTTATACACGTCAGAAAAAATTGTAGGACAGTAATAACCTGCCCTCAAGATTTTATGCGTGGTGGTATTCCACTAGTGGTGTCCTCTGCAGTCGCCTTTGTGAAATTCTTGTATGGCCCACTTTGTGTCATCTTCTAGCAAACAACTCAACAATATTCCCCCGGGGTCTTTCCACTAGAGTGAATTGTCCAAGATGCAGAACTTAACCGCTTTTAGTTTGAGAAATATGGCCTTAGTCTTACTTACTCTCAGAGGGGCCTGGAGATATTCCAACACATAGATGATGTCTACATGCCATGGCGAATCAATGAACTGTTGAGGCACCTGCACAGTTTTTTCTTCTTGAGGGCATTCAGATGGATCAATGATGAAATTCATCCCTGCAACGTCACAGTCCGACTGCATCATTAACTTTTCCAGAATTTGACCCTTGATCATTTTTGTAGGTTTTATCTCAAGATCATATTCTAGCATGGTTGCTATCCACTTGCCTCTCCTTCCTTCCGGGTCAGGTTGGATCAGGATATCCTTTACTGATATGTTGGGTACACAAGCGATGACATGGGAGTGCAATATGTATGTCCTGAACTATTTCAAGGCTTTCAATAAGGCGTACGCCTATTTTTCCATAATGTTTTACCTTAGTGGAGCATCACGCAGTGTTCGGCTAAAATAGGCTATGGGTTTTTCAAAGTCCTGCTCATCTTTCTGTAGTAGCACGTCGACAATAGTGTGTTCTGAGGCGAACGAAAATGAGAGGAAATATTTCGTAAAATCCGGGCTGGCTAGCACAGGATCTTTAGTCAGCACCACTTTGATCTCTTCAAAATATTTCTTGTCCTCTAGGTTCCACTTGATCTCATTTCCCTTCCTGAGCATGCAAGTTATGTGCTTTCTGATTTTCGTCAGGTTTGGGATGAATCTCCTCAAGAAGTTTACCTTTCCCAGGAATGATTGCACCTCTTTTTTACTGCGCAGGGTGCCGATCTTTAGGATTACTTCAACCCTGCTGGGGTCTATATTAATGCCTTCCTTGGAGATGATGTGCCCTAACATCTCTCCTTCTTCCACCCCGAAATGCGATTTATTTGGATTTACTGATATGCCGAATTTCTTGCACTTCTGGAAAACCTTCTTCAGGTTCTCGAGATGTTGTTTTTCAAAGGTAGAGTACACTGTCATGTCATCCAGATAAATCACGATGAAGTTGTCCTTTTCATCAGCAAACGTGATGTCCATTTCCCTTTGGAAACCGGCTTCAGTTTTCATCGAGCCAAACAACATCTTGGCGTACATGAACGTTCCCCATGGAGTTGTGAAATCTGTTTTCTCTCTGTCATCTGGGTGGACCATGATCTGATTATATCCTGACAACACGTCCAACATAGACATCTTCTGGGAGCCCATCACCTTTTGCAGGATGTAGTCCATTTTAGGAATTGGGTAGTGATCCTTGAGAAACATTTTTTTTTAATTTCTGAAGTCTACACACAATCTTATCTCGGTGCTTTTATTTCTTAAGGGTACCAAATTAGCTACCCATTTCGAGAATCTTAAAGAAACAATAATTTTGGCATAAAAATTGTTCTTTACCTCCTTCTCGATCAACGATGACAACAGGGGATTTATCCATCTCAAATTTTGTTTGAAAGGTCTTTGATCTTCCTTGAGAGGGATAACATGTTAGATCACTTTCATGTCATACACTTTCAGGTCATCATAGCTCCATGCAAAAATGTCCAGGAAATACTTCATGAGATTTACGCATTTCTGTTTGATCTTTGGACTGAGTGTCTTTGATAATTTTACCATCTTCGGGTTCTCCTCAGTCCCGATGTTGCAATCTTCCACGTCTTCTTCGCTCGCAGTGATCTTGGGGATTTTAGCCAAATCGTTCTCGTCAAATAGCTTTTCTAGTGGCACCAATCCATTTCGAATGATATTATATTTTAGTTGTATTATGTCCCTTCCCACGATCTAGTTTTGGAAAGGGTCATCGTTACATTGCGCATCCACGCTCTCATCTTCGTCGCTGCAACATTCCTCATCAATGTTTGTATTAGAGAACTCGTCAGTCATAAGGAGGAATATTTCCACCTATTTGTCGTCATCAAACACTTGCCAATGTTTGATATTATCAGGCACTGTCGGCCTATACTTGACCTCAATTTCATATATTTTGTTTGGGAAGATGGGGATCTTAAATATTGAGGCCGAGGTGGCCAACGCATCGGCGATCTGATTTTTCGCTCTAGGGATACCAGATAGGTCATACTCTAAAAATATTTCGAGGAGGTCCAAAGACAAATTTTTGTAAGCTCTCTGTTAGCGTCGGAAGTCACCCCTGGATTACTTGCAGGAGCAGAGCCGGACACCCATCAGTTTAATGTCACGATTTGTTTGATTGGGTGATCAAATGGAGATTAACTCAAACGATGTGGTTCCAACTCTGAAACTAGGCTAGGCATGCATGCGCAAGTGAGGTCTTAGGTAACTCCAAACAGTGAGTTGTAGTAAGGGTGAGTAGGGGGAAGACTTGTATCAGAGAAATGCAAAGGTCTGTTCTAAACATCAGGTTCCTAACAGACTGTGGAAGAAAACATTTAAATGCAAGATCTTCTTACGCTCAAACGCAGAAAACCAGAGAGAACAATAATGCCACGATAAATCCTTTATCGTAACATAAATGCCACAATTCGTGCGACTCAGGCGATCACGAACTCTCATAGTGCAAGATGAAAACTAGACGGAAAAGAAAGACTGTTTGCAATTAAACAAGAAATCTTACATACAGATGCATAACCAGAGCTGAGATATCTGTTAAAACTTTACAATCGGGAGCTTCTCTCTACCATCGATCCTTTACAAAATACAAAAACTGAGCTTATATACTCAGAGAAAAATGCCCAACAGAGGCGTGCCCAGTCACCCAAGGCTTGGTGTCTCTTCAGTCAAATTCATACTGATATTCTTTGTCAGACACCCCATTAACTGCGCATGGCTCCCGCAGGGGAAGTAGTTGAGTTAGTAAATGCAGTGTTAGCGTGTGCAGGCCTCCTCCGGCTAATTGAAAACTCGGCATGGCCTTTCTGAGAGAAAGGGTACACAGGACCCCCTCGAGTGGAACACTTACCAGACCCTCCATTATTCACAATCAATGAACGATGAGAGGTTTCAACCACCTCTTCTGGCTTTCATTTACTCCAAGCGAATACTAGGATTGCGGTCAGGCCCGATGGCAGTGGGAGGCTATGTCGGGTCTCTCCGTGACTGGAATCCGACGCCTTCGGACCCCCTTTGGGTAGCTCCATTATTTCCTCAGTGACCACGGGATGTGACCCGACGCTTACTTTCAAATATGCTTTCGACGTTCGCAAATAGGAAGGGGCTGTTTCTTGTTCCCTAAAATCGCGATGAGCGAAACGCCGATGCGACTTAATCTGGAGCCACGCATCCTTCTAGATCTGACGGTCCAAATTTCTCCCGAAGCTATGGTGGGCCCGAGGTCCTGGGCGCTCTCGTTACTTCGCGCATCGGGGATATCAGGGAGCTGCCTTTTGCGCATTGAAACCGCGATGGGCGAAAAGGTGGGGGGCTCAATCGTGCACCACGTGTCCCTCTACATCTGACGGCTTCGATCTTCGCGGCACTTCTGTGGGCCTGGGTGCTCGTTCCCTTCGCTACTTGTGACCTCGCGAGCCGGAGTATTAGACTTTGGCATTCTCCCTTTGCGAAGTCCTGAGGCGCAATGGTCAGTGACGGTTGACTTTCTCTGGACACTTTGTCGTAACTCGGAATCTCGCGCAACCAACGGGGTATGGTTCGCCCTTTGAACTCACGAACCCAGAGTTCGCGAAAAAACACTGCGCTTGAACTGCTCGCGATCAATCGGCCCATGCAACTTCGCGAATGGCTTCCGAGGGATTCTGACCGTTGATCTCTTTAAAACTTCAGCGCTATACTTGACGCAATCTCGGCTAATTTGTAATTGCCCATCAATTGCTTCTTTGCTCTGTCACCGAAGACTGAATCTTCTTGCTTGATTTTAAGTCCGAAAATGACTTCTTTTATGTGTTGCGCTTGGGGGCTCCTCGGGAAACCTGCAGACCTGTGTATCCCGATACCAAAGACAAGAAATGTTGATAACATTAGCCTCCATGGGGGATAGAGTCGTCCCTGTGATGCTCTAAGAACTCCTTATGTAGTTCCAGTCGCCTTTCTGTTGGGTTATGGAGTCATTACTAAGCCGAAACAATAAAAGTAAAAATGAAGAACAGAAAAGACAATATTTATAGAATACAGGAGCCATCGAAGGCTCAGACGAAACATTTTTTAAGAAAATGCCCATTTACTGGGCTGCTGAAAATTTCCTCGCCTTCCAAATCTCGTAGCCGATACGTGTTATTTGAGAAGACTTCAGAGATTCTGAAAGGCCCAATCCATAGGGCGTAAAATTTGTCGTGCTTGCCCTTGTCTTGTTTAGGAGCGTCCCACTTCAGCACCAGGTCTCCTAACTGGAATCGCTCCTTCTTGGCCTTCTTATCGAAAACCTGCTTGATTCTCTGCTGATGATCCTGAATTCTGTCCACTACCTGCTCTCTG
>SNQJ01S0012554.1:27224-45299 GCA_010110895.2 Picea sitchensis
CCCCCCTCTGATTAAGCCTTCAAATCGCCTGCTCATACCACCTCTGCACTCTGACATCACACTCCACTACCCTTGTCCATACGTCATGCTCCACTACTCTGCCAACATATCATCCTGCACTCACCTGTCACCAGTCACGTCCCGTTCACCTGTTATCCACTCACTACCCTCTACGTCACCTCCATATACATGTTATCCATTTATCAACCTCCACCTCACTCCCAGTATGTCCATTGGCCAATCAATGCAGTAGGCCATGACCGTTAACCGACTGAATCATCATCCGCTCCCCAACAGACACCCGTTCATCCACTTAATCCTGTTTTTTTTCCATTGTCACACTGTTCACGATCCAGACGCAACCAGAGATACTTTTCAATTCCCTCTTCAGTCAAATATCGCCATTAACACCTGGAAAACATAGTTAACACCATTTTCTTTTAGATTTGTAGGTATCATTCAGATCAATGGCGCCCAAATCAAAATCTTTAGAAATCAAAGAGACTATGTTCCTCCCACCTCCCATCAACCTGGATTGAATACATTTGGTTGATAAAGACTACTTGATTGTAGATTCTAAGTGCAAATTCAACTTCTTTGAATTGCACTGCTGGATCAGAGACACTTTTCTGGACCATAGTGACGAGACTCAACTCTGAGAGTCCAATCTCCCACTGTACCTATTCCCTCAGACATACCACTTCCCCAAGTTCACTCTATAATTCCAGGCACACTATCTCCCTAGCCAAAGAGCCATCATCTCATCATTTGGTGAGACTCTTTTCACCATTACCCCAGAAACATTAAACCAGATAATGAAGATACCCAAAGCCAACTCCCTTTCCCCTTTTTCCATTGAAATTTTCACCCAGATGTACCAGAATTTTTCCTTCCCCTAGAGAGCACAAATCTTTGAGCTTTTCCGCGCTGAAAATTCCCAGTTTCCCAAGAAAAATCCCCCCTACCATTCCTCCATTTTCTCAGCGAAAGGTAACCAAGTTATTTCTTCCCTGTGTTTTCTGCTTAGATATTATTCATATGAGTGGGAAGATGAACCCGTCCTAGGTTTTCTATCCATATTATTCATTGAGGAGAAGGCCACTACACATTTCAAGTTCAACCAGTTTCTGGTCGACAACATTCATAAGAAGCTCTTCAAGTTTTCTACAGAGGGCATGCTCAGTTATTCCTCAATATTGGAATACATGTTCATATTTTTCCAAGCAGAGAAGTTCTCCTTTTCCCTGAAGAAGCTCGGCCAAGATGGTAATCCACAACCTGTCACATCCTGGACATAATTACTGAGAAAGAAATCATCTGAGTTAATTTTTAAGAAGTTCATCGATCAGTTTTACCACCTAGTGGTAAGCATGCTAAGTGGACGAAAAGAACCCAAGATAAATGTAGAAATTCAAAGGATCCTACACCCATCAGACCTTGCTAAAACATGTGAATGGCACCTGTACCAAGATCACATAGAGATTAGAGTTTACGGATGTGAATTGGCCCCTTAAAAGATGCCCAAATAATTTCCTGTCAGGATATTTGCTCTGGAAAATATAAGGCGGATGATTAATTCAGACGACATTCATTTTCTGGATTTCAAGAAAAAACAACAACGTAGGATTAGAGGTCGGATTGGTTCTTTCATCTTCAACAATAGAGATGCAAGGGAAGAAGCCAACAAGTTGTTAATAGAAATGAAGTTCAATACTAGTTTTATTTGGCACTATGATCCATGTGGAATTATTGTAGAAACCAGATTGAAGAACATAATTTTCCCTATGCTCATGTGCCTAAACCAGAGATAGAGAAATTCATGAACCAAACAGAGTGGGAGGAAAACACTCTGAATGACATTGAACAAAATTCTTCTCCTACCATCATTTCACAAACTATAACTCCACATGTACTAGTAGAGAAGAGGACCATGAAATAAGTATCCCCCTCAGTCACTGAAGTCTCAGCAGAAGACTTCTAGGTTTACAGAAAGAGGCCCAAAACTAGTCATACTCTTGACAGGTCTAAAGGAGAATAAATTCAGTCCACCATAGTGATGGAGGGACAACACTCATCATTGTTCTTAGACAGTCAGTAAACTATTTCCACTTCCTCGTCAAAGAAGCAGATCGACACAACATTGACAACCAAATCCTCACAGCAGTCTGTAGGACTCAATATTTTTGAGAAGTATAACTTAATCAAGAAGAAAAATCAGATGTTGACTATAGTACCTATGCTCAATTCTGGAAGAAAAAATCTACAACACAGCATAGTTTTCTCTCTGATTTTGACACGGAGAAAGGGAGGATGCACATGGAATACTTGCAGGCACAGGTGCCTCAACCCAAATCAATTTCTGATTATAAAAGGTCAACATTTGAGTTTGATATCAAAGAGGTGCATCTGGATGGTCAGATGGATATGCACAGATAGACTGGAGAAATTTTTTTCTCCACCCTAGATAATACCTCCATGACTGCTGCAAATTTGCAGACTTCCCTAAATAATGTCCAGTCTCAGCTTAAGATAGAAAATATATCCTCCCTGGCTAAGGATAACAAGATCAAGTCCTTAGAAGAAGTGGTATTAAAAATTGGATATGATCCATCCAATATCAAAGTAGTAGAATAGCTCCTCAAGAAGAAGAATGCTCACATAGCCTCCCTGAGGAAACAACTGAAAAAATCTGCTACAAAATACCCACAGGCGAAGGAAATGGCCGAGACTGAAGACCACAAGGAGGAAATGTTGAAATTAATCATGGAGTAGAATGCACAACTTAAGGAGATGGAAGCCGAGTTGGAGAAGATAGTCAAATAAAAAGATTAGAATGTGCCAATGATAGTCATTCCACTGAATGCAGTCCCTCTCATAGGGGTTAGTACAATAGCAGTGGCATCCACCACAGTGGAAATTCCAGCAGCAACCTCAACAACAACCATAGATGCATCAGAAAAGTTGGCAAAGTCCATGGAGGACATGTCTCTGCAAGAACAAGAAATCAAAAGATTGCATGATGAAATCAATAAACTTCAGTAGCTGAAGTCCACCTTTCAGTCAAGTTACAACACTGAGATGCACAAGTCTCAGAGTCTCAAGCAAGAACTGCAGAAGTTGCAGAAGGAGACAGTTATGGCCAAGACACTATCGGAAGCCAAGGAAAATATTTGGATAGACATATGCAAATCCATGATAGAGATTTTCCCACTCATATAGATTATGTTTGAGCAGCATGAACTGGTGCAGAGAAGCAAACAGGCCATTGACAAAATAAAAGGAGAATTGGGAGAAAATCCTACAGAGGAAAATGAGATCATTGGGCTCTTGAACTCTAAGACAAAGGAGGAGCTAGAGGCTTTGAAGATTGAAGATAGGACAAAATTTATCCTTGAGTTCAAGAAAGTTTTGACCAAGAGGGGATTGATGCTGCAACTCGAGGAGAGAGCTCAGATGATGGATATTGGAGTTCAGAGGTTTTTCAACAATATTGACTCTTTGCAAAAGAAAGGTCTTCCATATTTATTAGTCATCAATAACAAGCTAATTACTCTCTCCGACTTCAAACAAAAGATCATCACAGTGGCAAAGGATAGCTCTAAATTTACAGGGATACAAGGCAAAATTACTAGAAAAGCATTCTTGGAGACTCTGCAGTTGGACCTCAACATCCAACACAAGATCAAGTACCTCTTCATCCCCAAGCCTACCTTTTCCAAGTACACAGAGATGGATGAAGTTTACCGAATGTTACTCAAAATTACCATCCCTAGTAAAGAGAGATGGGATGACCTGTGTGCTTTGATCGAGTAAGCGATGATGTGTACAATCCGAGTCAGCATGTGGAACAGTCATAGTCAAGTCAAAGATGAATCACCAACCACCTTCCTTAGAATGAGCACCAAGGATTCGAGAGGATCATTCAACATTCCTACTTTTTGTAAATGTAATCTAGTTAGTTAGATTTTCTCTCCATCATATACTGATCATTAATGACAGGATCAAATGCAATTTTTCTATAAATTCTTCAGACTCTGAAGTATTGAGGGTTGATCTTTACGCCCAAGCAAGCTGTAATCTATAATATTTTTTAAGAGATCTACCAGTAATAAAAAGGATGATTCACAGGATTCCTGCATGTTGATGTTGGTGATGTTTACTTTTCTTTGTTAAATGTTTATCTTACTTCGTTATCATTCTATTTTCTATCTCTGGTCATTTAAAAGAAGTTTAAGTTCATAATTTATCTCGAATACTTTGTTTTCAACTTTTAAATATATGAATGTTTTTCTTCTGATATTTTGATAAAGAAATTCTTAAATGATTCTTTATTGTGATTGAATATCTCACATGTTTCTTCCTTTCATCGCTTTAATTCTAAAAGATCCAACATTTGCATTATCTTGCCCTGTGAAGAAACCTAATAAAATATGTTTCTAATCTCAATGCTTAACACAAACCCCATAGCCCAATGGATGTGTAAGCAATATTTCAGCCACCTCTATAAAAACAAACAACACAATTCTATTAATTTAACTAGCCTAATATTTGAAACCAAAACATATCTAAATCTTACAGAGAGATCCCTCTCTGAAACTGGCAGGGCTAGATCCCAGTTTCGAAGTGGTTGGGTAAGTTACCTCTATCAAATTTCTTCTACCCCTGACAACCTCTGGGAATTTACAAAGTGCTAACAAATTCAACATACTTCAACAATTCAAAGAACATGTTTTCATATTCCCCCATTGTCATGGTTCCCAACTTGAGTTCAAACAAATCTTTCATCTTTCTTTCATAATAATGTTCAGAAAAATATTTCTCTTGGAACTATCCTTTGAACTACCTCCATGAGATAATATTCTAATTAAGGTTCCTGGCTTGCTTAAGGTGATCCCACCATATGGCTTCCTTTCCTTGACAGTGGTAGGTTGCAATTCTAGCTTCTACCCTCAAGAGGTAATCATGCAGCTGTAAATATTTATTCATTTCCAAGAGGTAGTCCTCAAACTCATCTCTCTTCCTGTGCTCACCATAGAAAGTTGGAGTCTTGATATTCTTGAGCTTGCCTTGCAACATGTCTGTCTCGGGTCTTATTCTTTGTCTCCTAATAGGAGACACACTTGGGCTACTCCTTGTCCCTGAAATTGCATGATTTATTCTAGTGGACTGATTTGGAGAATGATGACACCTTCTCAATCTTCTTGACTACCTATCATTTCCATGATCACCCCTTTTGCTATGGGTTCTATATGTTGTCACTTGTCTAGCACTAGCTTCAAGATTTGTGTCAGAGTCCTTGTTCAATTGATTATGAAACATGTTTATGCTCTGAAGTATCTCCTCCTAAGCCTTCATAATCCTTTCATTATCATCTCTATATCTCTGCACTTCTCTATGTAGACTTCTCATAGTGACATGCTCCTTCCTATATCTTCTTCCATTTGACTCTGTCTCAACATTTCCCATGCTGAAATGCAGACCTGTGATCTCTTCCCCATGGTTGTAATATCCCTGAGTATCTTGCATAACTCTAGTCCCCATTTAATAACCAAATTTCCCTTCTTGTACCTCTAATTCTACAAGAAACGTGCATGTAATAATTATTGTTAGAACATGCATATCATAAAACATTTCATGCATTAGAATAAAATTTATTTTTTCATCAATTTATGAAGGAAAAATTACTCTAATTCAAATTCGGATTCCTTAGATAAATTCCTCTCTAAAAACACTTTCCAACGACTGTACTCATGCCTCATTATTAGTTCTAAGAGAAAAATTACAACATTTACATGCTACAATTTCCACTCTTTTACTGCTACAGAAATATATTTATTAATTTCTAAGAAATCGTATTGCCCAATTCAAAATTCTAGGTTGATAGATGTCTTATACTCCTCAAGAAATTTCTAACAACTATTTTTTTTCTCTAATTTGATCTTCGAGATGAAAGTTATGGTCTAAAGAAGTTTAGGTTGTTTTACCCAATTTCTCCTTGTATGCTACAGGTGACACATTTCTCTTCCTACACATTTTCAGGTACCCATAACCAAAACATGGTTCCACCATTCACTTCTATGGATCATAAGCTTTCCATTGGTTGTTGTTGTGCCCCAAACAGATATCTGAGTAGGGATTTATTCCCTCTGGAAGTAAATTTGTGTCAAAATTTTACCGCTACTGTTTTGGTTGTAATTTTCCCATACGAGCTCCATTTTGTGAATCATTTAGTTCATTGGATAGATCTCTCTAAGTTCTTTTATTTGAGCTTCAAAGACAAATTTTAACTTGGTATACTTTGTTCTTGTGGGTTTTGATTGGCTAAAAACGTCGTTTAGACCCTCAAAAATGCCTCACAAATTAATCACCTTCAAAAATATGAAAAATTCATATTTTCATATAAAATTGATTGTTTTACTACTGTAACAACCCTTTAAATATGAACCATCTATCTCATATTACGTGCAATCTGATTCGTTTATCTGATTGCATCATTCATCGACAACCAACATTCTCTTTTGACGCACAATACTTTTCCCAAACCACTGACCCGATCGTAGACCATCGACCCAACTCCTCGACGCCCGATTTGCACACAACTCTAAACCGACTGCCCTGATCATCGACCATCGACGATATTCTTTAGTGAATGGAACTCCTTAGTGATTTAGCCGACATGAAATCGTCAAACCATCGACAATGAATGATCCACGATGACTGGTCAAACGAAAACACTTCCTCAATTCGTCCAACCCATTCCTCGGCCCTCAACCATATCTGTTCGCTAATGTGGAAACTACTGACATGGAATGTCACATGGATATTTATTTGGCATGACACGTCATCCTGAATTTTCAACTTGGATGATGTGGCACAACATGTGGATGTTGATGTGGCATTACACGTGGATGTTAATGTGGCATGACATGTCATCACCATATTCCCTCCATCGACCATCAACATATTCTCTTGGATGACCTAAACACCTTACCTAATTGTTCGATGCATGACCACCGGCCCATCGACCCACCACAAATCCATTTTTCCTGATTCAAAACACTTCACCGAATCGATCGACGCCCAACCATGGATCCATTGGTCATCGATGATCCTCATTGGTGCTTGAAAATAATTCGTTGGATTCGGTCGACGCCTGATTATTGGAAATTGGTGGTCATAGATGTCTTCTGGTTTAACCAAACTCTTCGTCAATTTGGCTGACCCGACCATCGGCTGTCGTCAATTTATTTTGGAAAATTTCCACACTTATAAATGTTTGACCAAAATCCCCTGATGAATCTTAGTCGTCAATCTATTATTGAAACTGATCTTGGCCATCGATTCTGTTCCATTCTCCCGATGGCCAAAATGAACACAAACCGTTGATCTGATCCATTTTCCCAACTGCCAAAAATGAATCTTGGCCATTGATTCACCAAACTTCTTACAACTCTATAGCGGTCATTAAAACTTGAAATTTGACCATTTCAAGTCGAATTCGGATCTTCAACTTGAAAATTTACTCCATTAAATTTATTAAACATATCTGAGTCACTCAAACTCTAATTTTACTCACGAATTTTGGGATTTCACTCATATTTCTCTCTATTTTTCCACAAATTTGTCACAGACAAGTCTGCAACAATGATTTTTTTCTCAAATTCACACGGGTTCGATCCCATACAAGCTCGGTGTTTGAACCATGTGTTATGATACCATAATGTAATGTCCCCCAACCCATCCCCGGAAAATTATGATGCAAAATACTTATAAAAAATGAATTTTTTGTCAACTAATTTAAACTTTCACAATTAACTGATTTCCTATAGTTTTGAACTACGAATTAAAACTATATTTAACTATTGTTCACTACCATTTAATTGATTCATCTACAAAAAACCAAAATAGACATGAATGCAACTAATAAACTTTATTACAACAACATATAAAATCTGTTCTCATTTACAAAGATCATGCACAACCATTTAACTCATAAAGACAAGACACAAAACATATAAACATTTATCTTTTAACAATGGTTGTGCAACCAACTACTTGGGACGGATGTTCCACCCAACCATAGACTGATTGTTCCAAATCTCAATGGCCATTCACCCCCAAGATGAGGATAGTAATCCACAAAAGAGGGTGGTCTCTCACAGTCCACTCACAACTCAGAAGAAATCACAACCCACTAGTATTCTCCTACATTTATCCTGATTTTATAACATCTCTCTTCCTCTTGACCTGCCCAACCCAAGGAATGTACCCTTTCATTGATCTCATTCCCTCGGGAGTCCCATTCATTTATCAAGGTCTCTCTGGAACATGTATCTAGGAATATCTAAGCTGGGAACTCAAGGGAAATTTCTTCAAGGAAAACTACCAGCAAACCAACAACAAACACTAGTTGTTATAGTGAAAATCACCTAGGAGTTCACTCTTCGGGCTTGATAATGCAACTCGTGTATAAATTTGACCAAAACTCAATCTCTGTCTTGTTCAGAATTGACGCGATCATATTGAAAACCCCACAGGCCTCACCGATCATTAGATCAACCAATGGATGGAGATTGATGGTCTCCATGGATTGCAGAGATCCAACTTGCTCGCAGTTTAATCTGTCACCTGAATTTCACAATCGAGGTTGTGTGATTATAGGCATATCAACCATAGCCATCGATACCTTGATTGGGGAGATCTGACAGTCTTGACTGATTGCGGGAGTGGAATTAATGTGATTTTTAATCCTCCCTTCCTAGTCCGCAATCAATCCCTACCCTTGATCTGGCGCTTGTTATCCAATAGTCACGACTTGACCCGATCGTTGACCAATCCTTCAACGGATCAAACATTTGGTGTTTTTCAATCTCAGAGATGAACAGTTCATGTTCTTCCTTCTATGACAATCACTCCCCCTATGCAGAGATTGGCTTCATCCCTACATATCGACTCATGAGTTTATATTTCAACACTCAAAAGGAATTCTCTCATGGATGCATAGATTAATACCACAGGATTAACTAGAATTTTGTAAATAGAGATCACTCAACTTTACGATAAGTACAGATATACACACAGTGATATGAAGGTGAATTAAGTCACTCTCTGGTATGTCTATTCAAATTAAAACACCTTCAGAACCAGTGTTTTGTACTCTTTTATCCAAACAACAAATCAATCAACAAACCAAACCTTCTCTCAATAAAATTACATATTTTTAAGCTCGATTGAGGCTCAGTTGTTTTCAACAACCTGATCATTAAAAATCCTCTAATCAACTATAATTAAGAAACCACCTAACTTCCTAGCTAATAGAAAGATCCTTGATTCCTTCTTGATGTATTCGAGAGATTTATTACATAACAAAATGAACAATTAGGGAACCACCTCCCTTAGTAAAGGTTTTTTACCTTTTGATTCAAAGGATATCATTTGGTTCAGATGCTCTTGCATCAGACTCCAGGGGAAGAAAATAATTGTTGATCATGTCTTTAGGATCAACATGATATTTCTGCACCTTTGTTGTTGTCATCCAAGTAGAATCCTCTACTAGTTTACCTTTCCATTTCACCAAATACTGAAAGTATTCTTTGCCTCTGGTCTTCTTTGTCATCCTTTGTCCAAAATTTTCTCAACTTTGCATTGTGTCTTCTTAGGTAATTTTTATTCCCATTCGATTTGATTTTCCTCACCTACAGGTTCATCTGCTATTCCAATGTCTGATTCCTTGAAGGGATACAAGTCTTCCACATTGAATATTGGAGATATTCCAATGTCATCTGGAAGTTCCAACTCATATGAATTTACATAAAATCTCTTCATTTTTCTGCAAGGCCCAATTTTCTTTGGCTTAAACTTGTTATATGTCCCTACAAGAAAGCTTTCCTTTCTCAAATATACCATGACCAAGTCACCAACTTGAAAATCCACTTTCCTTCTTTTCATATAAGCTCTTTTCTTGTATATTCCACTCCTCTCCTATAGTTTATGCTTGAAATTCTCTTGCATTTCTTGTATGCTGATTGGAAAATCTTCACCACCAACACTCCTCATTTATTGCTTTCCCATATTTCTAAATTCATATACTCCCCTTGGATGCATTCCATAAACTATCTGAATGGAATCATACCTGTAATTATGTTTGGAGAATCATTATAAGAAAAATTTTCTTGGGCAAGCAATTGACCCCATTTATTTGGGTTCTCATACACCAAGCTTCTCAAAATATTCCCTAAATTTTTGTTTACTACCTCTTTTTTCCCATCAGTCTGAGGGTGATATGTTGAATTGAAGTTAAGGTTTTTACCCAACTTCCTCCATAATGTCCTCAAGAAATGACCTACAAACTTGGTATCTCTATGAGAGAATATGCTTATAGTTAGTCCATGCAACCTTACTACTTCTGATAAAAACAAATTTGCACATTTTTTAAAATCTATTTACCACAACATAGATAGAATCATTTCCCTTCTAATTTTTTGGTAAACCAAAAACAAAATCCATGTTTATAGAATCCAAAGGTCTATTTGGGATAGGTAAATGTTGATACAATCCTATGTTTTGAATCCTCCCCTTTGCATGCCGACAGATCCTACACTTCTCCACAAATTTATTTACATCATTCTGCATTCCTGGCCAATAATAAAAATTACTTACCTGAGAATATGTCTTGTCCTAACAACCCTCCACTATGCTTTTCCTTTATCAAATTTTCCCTCATGGAACACTTAGGTATGCATAGCTTACTATTTCTGAACAAGACACCTTCTTGCAGCATGTAGTCTAACCATTGATCTCTATTGTGGGAAACAAGGTTTTCACAAGATGCAGAAACTTCCTAGAAATAGGCATCCTATTTATAAATCGCTACCAATTCATCAAATCCTAAAGTGTTGACTCTAACTTATTGTAAAATTAAATTTACTCTTCTCAAAGAATCAAAAAATCTATTAGATGTCCCACTTATATGATTGATCACAAAAGTGAAACCTTGCATAAATTCCACCCATTTAGCATGTTTTTGGTTCAGCTTGTGTTGACTACTTATAAACTGCAATGCATGATTATCTGTATATAAAATGAATTCTTTAGGCATTAAATAACACCTCCACTTCTTAAGTTCTTGGACAACTGCATAAAAATATTTATCATATGAAGAATATTTCTATTTTTCCTCATTCAAATTTTCACTAAAGTATGCAATAGGTATCTTCTCTTGACTCCATACCGCCCCTATTGTTGTCCCACTAACATCGGTTTCAATTTCGAAAGTTTTATCAAAACTTGGTAAAGCCAAAACATGTTTTTCAGTGATCTTTTTCTTCAATAATTTGAAACTCCTATCGGCTACTTAAATCGATTTAAATGGTTGCCTACTCTCTTTGACAATCTCAATTATGGGTGCACAAATCTGACTAAAACTTCTAATAAATTTCTTGTAAAAACTTGCAATACCATGAAATATTCTTACCTCATATACACTTCTTGGATTTGACCAATCAATAGTTGCATGTGCATTTTCTGGATCCATCTTCAAGCCTTCTTCAGAGACTACAAATCCCAGATATATCAGCTCCTTCTTCATGAAACTACACTTCTTCAAATTTATCAGCAACTTTTCCTTCTCCAGTTTACTCAAAACCATCTTAAGATGTTTCAAATGCTCCTCTTTAGTTTGACTGTAAATAAAAATGTCATCAAGATAAACAACAACAAATTTTCCAATGTATTCCTTCAATACTTCATTCATTAATCTCATGAATGTACTTGGTGCATTTGAGAGTCCAAAGGGCATCACCAACCACTCATACAAACCACTATTTTTTTTAAATGTAGTCTTCCATTCACCCCTCTCTCTAATCCTTATATGATGATAGCCACTTTTTAAATATATTTTTGAAAAGTATCTTGGACCAGATAAATAATCCATCAAATCATCAATTCGGGGTAAGGGAAACCTATACCTAATAGTAATCTTATTGATAGCATTGGAATCAATACACATGCGCCATACTCCATTCTTCTTTAGGCTAAGCACTATTGGTACTACACATGGAATCAAAATTTCCTTCACTAGTCCTTTATCAAAAAATTCCTACACCCACATCTTAATTTCCTCATTTTCTTGAGGGGTCACTATATAAGCTTCTTTGTTATGAAAACTTGCTCTAGGTATCAGATCAATATGATGACTGATACTTCTCATAGCTGGTAATGCATTAGGCATTTCTTCTACTATAATATCAACAAACTCATCAAGCATACCTTGAACTTCTTCAGGAAGATCATTTAAATTTGTATAAGTAAATATTACCTTTGGCTTACCAATTACAGAAAAATGTAACTCCTCAACTTTCTTAACTCCTTTCAACAGTGATTTTCCACTCATAAATAGAATACTAGGTCTTGATTCACTTTTAGTTGTCTCATCTTTCAAAGGTAAAAACATATGTTTATTCCCATCTTTCTCTATGGAGTAACTATTCCTTCTACCATCATGAATGGATTTCCTGTCATATTGCCAAGGTCTTCCCAACAGAACATGGCATACATCCATTGGCATTATATCACATAAAACCACATATTTATAGTTACCAATTTTTATTTCCACCTTACACTACTCATTCACCAAGAGCTAATGTCCTTTCTGCAACCAAGACACTTTGTAGGGAGTGGGATGTGCCATCCTCTTCAATCCCAACTTCTCAACCATCTATGTGGAAACCAAATTATCTGTACTCCAGCTATATATGACCACTTTGTAACACTTACCTCCTGACTTGCATACAATCTTGAATAGGATTTTCCTCTGAGGTGGTTCAATCACTTCCTTTTCTGCCTTAAACAAGACCTTTTTCAACATCAATGACTCTCATATCTCAGAAGCTTTTGGTTCAATTGTTACATTTGTTGGTTCTTCCCTTGCTTCTGCTACATTTACATTCCTCTAGTTTGTTTCTTTATTCTTAGGACAATCCCAAGACATATGTCCTAATTCTCCACATGTATAACACATTATTTATCTTCCTTTGCCTCTTCCTCTGAAGCCAAATATTCTACCCCTGGAATCACCTATTCTTGGTGATTGGTTTCCTGATCTTTCTCCTTAACATTTAGTAATCTGGATTCTTCCTCCACTAGAAGATCCTCTGCCACGAGTTGTACCTCTTCCTCTATTCTTTTGACTTTGCTTCCTTGAAATCTTTTCCTCATCTTTCAAAGCTACTTGATGTGAATCCTCAATAGTCCTGAGAGTAAACAACCCTATCTTATATTGGATATCATATCTAAGACCATTAATATATTTGGCCACCTTCTCCATATCTCCTTCTATGTGTCCAGCCTTGATATTTTGCCTGTAGAATTCTTTTGTATACTCTTTAATTGTCGTGCCTTTCTGCCTCAGGTTCTGTAATTTCTTAAATAGGTTCAACTGGTAGTCTCTGGGAATAAATTTACTTTTTATTTTTTTCACCATCTTATCTCAGTGATTAATATTTGATTTACCTTTCCTATGTATGTGTATCTGCAATTCATCCCACCAGATGGATGCATGTCCCTTAAGTTTGGTAGTTGCATACTTCACCTTCTTCCTATATTCAACCTCTTCAAACTCAAAATATGTATCCATGGTGTTGATCTAGTCCATTAGATCATCCACATTCAGACTTCCATCATACACAAGATCCTCTACCTTTCGTCTGCTACTAGCCTTCGCCAACATTCTAAATATTCTTTCATCTTGTGTCTCTTCTTCTTCTTCTTCAGAATATTGAACCTCTGCTTCATCACTGATATAACCGACTTTAGGATTTATTCTATGGTTTGTCTCCATGGATTCCATTCTAACGTTCAGTATCCTCAATTCCTCTAATACATTGTCATTTCCTGCTGCTCTACCTCGATCTCTACCAAGAGGAACTCCACCTTGACTCATTGGTGGCATGGTTCACTTATCAAGAGAAATTGGTTCGCTATGATACCAAACTAGATGGAATTTGTGTATGAATTCGACCAAAAAACACTCTTTGTCTTTTTCAAAATCAACATGATTGCATTGAAAACCCCACAGGCCTCACTAGTCGTTATATCAACTGGTGGATGGAGATCAACAGTCTCTGTGGATTGCGGAGATCCAAATTGCTCATGGTTTAATCCGTCACCCAAATTTTGCAATCAAAGTTGTGCAATTGTAGGTGGATCAACCACAACCGTCGATCTCTTGATTGGGGAGATCCAAAGGTAGTGACTAATTGTGGGAGTGGAATTAATGTGATGTTTAATCCTCCCTTCACGCTCTATAATCAATCTGTGCCCTTGAGTTGGTGCTTGTTATCCAATGGTCATGACTTGATTTGATCGTTGACCAGTCCTTTAATGGATCGAATGATTGGTGTTGTTTAATATGAGAGATGAACAATTCATGTTCTTCCTTCTGTGACAATCACTTCCCCTACACAGAGATCGAATTTTTCCCTTCATATCGACTCATGATTTTATCTGTCAACACTCAGAAGCAATTCTCTCGTTCTATCATGGATGCATAGATTAAAACCACATGATTAACTAGAATTTTGTAAAAATAGATCACTCAACTTTACGACAAATACAAATATACACACAGTGATATGAGAAGAATTAATTCTCTCTCTGGTTTGTATATTCAAATTAAAACACCTTTAGAATCATTGTTTCATCCTCTTAGATCCAACCAACAAATCAATCAACCAAGCAAGCCTTTTTTCAATACAATTACACAGTATTAAGCTCGATTGAGCCTCAATTTTTTTCAACAACCTGATCACTAAAAATCCTCTAATCATCTATAATTAAGAAATCACCCAACCTCCTAGCTAACGTAAATATCCTCGATGCCTTCTAGAGGTATTCGAAATATTTGTTACATAACAAAATGAACAATTAGGGAACCAACTCCCTTAGTAAAGGTTTTTGACCTTTTGAGTCAAAAGAGATCATTTGGTTCAGATGCTCCTGCATCACCTTACAACATGCCTCTTAAATTTTCCAGCTCCAATTCTGTCCAAATATGCTCTAGCATGCTCTATAATTCTCCCTCCATGGATGCAATAGCTCGAAGCTCTCTTTCATTTGCTATACTTCTTGGTCATGCACACAAAATAAATGTGTAAAATTGTTGTCCCAACCCATACAAATTTCTCTCCTTTGGATTGCTTGCTTGACTCACACACTTCCCCAAGCTGATTTTACTCATCCCCCATGTGCACAATAACTTTGGAATGTGACCACTCACACCCACCCTCTTACATGTACTCAATGATTACCTTTGGGTACACTCAATCAGAAATTAGAAGGTTCATATACAAATAGAAAATTTAGGAAAATGGGTTGAATTAATATACATGGGTAATTACCCCCTTGGACCCCTCTTGGCCATTATCCTAGACACTCCCCTCTCTTCTGTATTAATTTAGCTCCCATATCTTTTCCATGTCCCCTTAGAATCCATCATCACATTTTATTATTAAAACATAAAAATACAATTCACATATTACATCGCTTTGGATGTAGCCACATATTTTATCTACATTAAGCATAATCAAACTGGGGATTATATTGGGCATGTTACACGATTTCATAGACATACTCTTATATGTGGAAAACATTCATGGATGTATGTCTTGTATAAATAACGATGCTCAAATGTAGTTCAAGTGTGTGAAAAAAATATGGAAGAATAATAAGTGTGAGTAAGCATGGATTGTCTAAAGAGGAGATATGAGTCGCTGAGGTTTGAGGATGCTATAAAAATAAAGGAAAATAGTGTAAGGGTGGATGGGATGTGCAAGGAAAAAGGAACTTCTACAAATGGTAAACTGTGACAACAAAGACAAAGCAAAAAAAAATTTCGGATGAAGACTTGATGGAAATAAATAATCCGGTATTGTTGACAACTTGAGGAGATTGATGTTTCCAGTAAAATTGGTATCTACAAACATTTCTGAGTTGGTTCTCGGATAAGGGGATTGGTATCCTGCAGGTGGTTTTGTGCAAATATAACAGTTTTAGGTTGGTTCCTACAGGGAGAATTGAGTTAGTGCTCAATCAAGGGGATTGGTGTCTTCTGTGGGTTGGTGCCTGCAAACATTAATTTTGAGTTGGTGATAAGGAGAGGAGGCTGGTGTCTCCTGTAAGTTGGATCCTACAATAATTGTAATAGTAGGTCGGTGCCTACAATATTTTATAAAGACAAGTTTTTGTGGTTTTCTCCCATTTGGGTTTCCACATTAAATCTTTGTGTATAGTGAATTATATGTTTGTATGTGCATTTATTATCAACTTCTTATAATTAGTGAAGTGACAAAATGGTAAATATTGTAACAAAAGAAAAAGTAGCCTTTATTGATTCACCCCCTTCTCAGTATAAGCAAGTGTGACAACACCAAATGATGGGGTAACCGATTCAAAGAAGGTTGAACCTAGTTTGGAAAACAGTGAATGCTCTTGTTACAGACTACCTATGTAATATTTATATAGTTTAGTTTAGTTGAGGAGAGGTTTCTATATAAAGATAGAAAGTCACCATAGCTAGGGGGAATGAAAAATTGTTATTGCAATCTTACTTCTTTGTAATTTGATCTTCAATTAATTAAAAGACTCGTGCAAGATTGCTTCCAATATTTTTGATGTGAATGTGGATTTGATCTCATAGCCTCTGTAAATTTTTTTTAGTGACTGGTCCAAAGAGGTAGACCCCTCTCCTAGGAAAGGTATTGTTGTAGAAATTAGTAGATTTCACGGAGAGGTTTGCAATTTAATTGAGTTTGTAGTTAATAAATTATCGCTATAAGTTATAGTCATTAAATTCCCTCTTGGTATCTAGTTGAGTTTTTAACCCGTACAAGAAACATCTCTCCCAACATTTCGTAATCTATCTATCATTATGTATTCAACATACCTTAGTAAAACTTTGTTTCGTTGGATAAAATAAGTGACTGGTCTTCTTATTATATTCTTTATTTGTAAGGTTAATGTATCTCTTTTGTATCTCGCAAGTTGTTCCAGTTTTCATAATAAGGTTTATTTATTCTCATAAATTTTTTACATTGTGTGTGATTATAGATAACAAGCAAAAATCTATTTAATGAACTTAACAAGATTATAATTAGATTTTCAATAATTTGGCAAGGTTGTAGCATTTATTTTCCTACAAGCATGATTTATTTATGTTAGAGTGATTTCCTTTCCCACAATTGTGATCCTAGATTTAGAGTGAGTGATTTCAATTTATGCAAGTGGAGTGATTTACAAGTGTGAGTTTTTTCAATTCTTGCAAGTGTGAATGATTTCAAATTCATGCAAGTGTGATTTTGGTTGTTGTATGAGTGATTTCAATCCCTACAATTGTTTATTTCCGGTAAGGTGTGATTCCTAGGAACTTCCTCTTAGTGTCCTTTCCACTTTTGAATTCATTTATGTTCTCTTCATAATTTCCATAACTACAATTACAAAGCTAGATCACTATAAGAAAATATTGTAACCTCCATATATAGTGCATGATAGTTCGCAAGTTCTATACAAATCTTGGATGGATAATTAAATGCACAAATATTCTATTTTCCTCTCAGATTGAGTAGAAATAAAATTAGAAGGATTGTCAGGAAGTATATGTTGAAGTATCAAGGTTTAATTGAACAATCCATAAGTATCTATGTTGTTTAACTTCCCTTGTTTTATAATTAATGGAATGATAAAAAAAACCTTTATATTAATTATATCAACTATGCTTTACCATGGCGTATTAAAAATGTAGGAAACAAACTATGGAGTGTATCCAATTGAAGAGATTTTGAGACATGGCATGTGGCATCAGTTTGAAAGCATGTGTATATTTTAGGAATCACTCATTGTTATGGTACGTTTTTTGATTTATGAAGTCATGTATATTCTACTATATATAAAGGTAGATATACTTATTATACTTTAATTACATGTCTGTAGGTGTAAGTTGAATAGGTGGAACATCAAAGACAAGATGATTAAGAAAACATTAGGTTAAATAACCAAAGTACAATATCACCTAAAAGTGATGAA
>SNQJ01S0012554.1:45309-65696 GCA_010110895.2 Picea sitchensis
ATCCATCATCACATTTTATTATTAAAACATAAAAATACAATTCACATATTACATCGCTTTGGATGTAGCCACATATTTTATCTACATTAAGCATAATCAAACTGGGGATTATATTGGGCATGTTACACGATTTCATAGACATACTCTTATATGTGGAAAACATTCATGGATGTATGTCTTGTATAAATAACGATGCTCAAATGTAGTTCAAGTGTGTGAAAAAAATATGGAAGAATAATAAGTGTGAGTAAGCATGGATTGTCTAAAGAGGAGATATGAGTCGCTGAGGTTTGAGGATGCTATAAAAATAAAGGAAAATAGTGTAAGGGTGGATGGGATGTGCAAGGAAAAAGGAACTTCTACAAATGGTAAACTGTGACAACAAAGACAAAGCAAAAAAAAATTTCGGATGAAGACTTGATGGAAATAAATAATCCGGTATTGTTGACAACTTGAGGAGATTGATGTTTCCAGTAAAATTGGTATCTACAAACATTTCTGAGTTGGTTCTCGGATAAGGGGATTGGTATCCTGCAGGTGGTTTTGTGCAAATATAACAGTTTTAGGTTGGTTCCTACAGGGAGAATTGAGTTAGTGCTCAATCAAGGGGATTGGTGTCTTCTGTGGGTTGGTGCCTGCAAACATTAATTTTGAGTTGGTGATAAGGAGAGGAGGCTGGTGTCTCCTGTAAGTTGGATCCTACAATAATTGTAATAGTAGGTCGGTGCCTACAATATTTTATAAAGACAAGTTTTTGTGGTTTTCTCCCATTTGGGTTTCCACATTAAATCTTTGTGTATAGTGAATTATATGTTTGTATGTGCATTTATTATCAACTTCTTATAATTAGTGAAGTGACAAAATGGTAAATATTGTAACAAAAGAAAAAGTAGCCTTTATTGATTCACCCCCTTCTCAGTATAAGCAAGTGTGACAACACCAAATGATGGGGTAACCGATTCAAAGAAGGTTGAACCTAGTTTGGAAAACAGTGAATGCTCTTGTTACAGACTACCTATGTAATATTTATATAGTTTAGTTTAGTTGAGGAGAGGTTTCTATATAAAGATAGAAAGTCACCATAGCTAGGGGGAATGAAAAATTGTTATTGCAATCTTACTTCTTTGTAATTTGATCTTCAATTAATTAAAAGACTCGTGCAAGATTGCTTCCAATATTTTTGATGTGAATGTGGATTTGATCTCATAGCCTCTGTAAATTTTTTTTAGTGACTGGTCCAAAGAGGTAGACCCCTCTCCTAGGAAAGGTATTGTTGTAGAAATTAGTAGATTTCACGGAGAGGTTTGCAATTTAATTGAGTTTGTAGTTAATAAATTATCGCTATAAGTTATAGTCATTAAATTCCCTCTTGGTATCTAGTTGAGTTTTTAACCCGTACAAGAAACATCTCTCCCAACATTTCGTAATCTATCTATCATTATGTATTCAACATACCTTAGTAAAACTTTGTTTCGTTGGATAAAATAAGTGACTGGTCTTCTTATTATATTCTTTATTTGTAAGGTTAATGTATCTCTTTTGTATCTCGCAAGTTGTTCCAGTTTTCATAATAAGGTTTATTTATTCTCATAAATTTTTTACATTGTGTGTGATTATAGAT
This sequence comes from Picea sitchensis, assembly GCA_010110895.2. Taxonomy (NCBI): domain Eukaryota; kingdom Viridiplantae; phylum Streptophyta; class Pinopsida; order Pinales; family Pinaceae; genus Picea; species Picea sitchensis. Next base: position 46,931 of record SNQJ01S0012554.1, read on the forward strand.
AACAAGCAAAAATCTATTTAATGAACTTAACAAGATTATAATTAGATTTTCAATAATTTGGCAAGGTTGTAGCATTTATTTTCCTACAAGCATGATTTATTTATGTTAGAGTGATTTCCTTTCCCACAATTGTGATCCTAGATTTAGAGTGAGTGATTTCAATTTATGCAAGTGGAGTGATTTACAAGTGTGAGTTTTTTCAATTCTTGCAAGTGTGAATGATTTCAAATTCATGCAAGTGTGATTTTGGTTGTTGTATGAGTGATTTCAATCCCTACAATTGTTTATTTCCGGTAAGGTGTGATTCCTAGGAACTTCCTCTTAGTGTCCTTTCCACTTTTGAATTCATTTATGTTCTCTTCATAATTTCCATAACTACAATTACAAAGCTAGATCACTATAAGAAAATATTGTAACCTCCATATATAGTGCATGATAGTTCGCAAGTTCTATACAAATCTTGGATGGATAATTAAATGCACAAATATTCTATTTTCCTCTCAGATTGAGTAGAAATAAAATTAGAAGGATTGTCAGGAAGTATATGTTGAAGTATCAAGGTTTAATTGAACAATCCATAAGTATCTATGTTGTTTAACTTCCCTTGTTTTATAATTAATGGAATGATAAAAAAAACCTTTATATTAATTATATCAACTATGCTTTACCATGGCGTATTAAAAATGTAGGAAACAAACTATGGAGTGTATCCAATTGAAGAGATTTTGAGACATGGCATGTGGCATCAGTTTGAAAGCATGTGTATATTTTAGGAATCACTCATTGTTATGGTACGTTTTTTGATTTATGAAGTCATGTATATTCTACTATATATAAAGGTAGATATACTTATTATACTTTAATTACATGTCTGTAGGTGTAAGTTGAATAGGTGGAACATCAAAGACAAGATGATTAAGAAAACATTAGGTTAAATAACCAAAGTACAATATCACCTAAAAGTGATGAAGAAATAAGGCATTCATGCAACTCAAATGATGAAAGTAGTTCAATCAAAGATTTTGTTTAACGTACTCGACATAATGTGCCAATTGCATTAGTACATATTACCAATAAGTGTAAAAATTACATATTGGTTTCATTTTGATTATTGTGGACCTTTACGTTGTCCCATTTTGTATGACATTGGGTCTCTTATTCATATATAATAAAATGGGTTTCTTATTTTATTGCATTGTCGAATGTTGTAAAATGTTGTGTTGTTGATTAATTAATATATGGATGATTTACATTGTTACAAATAATGGAGGTGTAATATATTGGATAACCCATTAATGCAATCATTATATCAAAACACAATAACAAAAAAATTTAAAAAAAAAATATTATTCAAAAAAATATTTGATTTTGAGATGATTAATTGAAAATTTGTAAAACAAACAGCTAATTAAAATATATACATATGGTGCATTGTATTATTTTGAACTCACTAAATGGTGCATGCCATAAAATATAAAATGATGTTTCTCATGAGTCATATGCATTGGTGCCTATTACATTGAAGCATTGGTACTCAAAATTGTGAAAAAACATCGTTACTTTAAACAACATAATATATGATTATATTTATCATTTCAAAATATTATGGTGCACATGATTACAATATGAAATGGTTATTTACATATAATATATACACCAACCCTTTAAATATAATATACACACCTTTGCTTAGTAAAAAAGAAATCTCACCTCAAATATTCAAAATTTTACTACCCTTCGGTGCATATGGTAGTGCATGCACTGATGTGTACAAACTATGAGAGCATGGGTGTGCCATAAAACAAAAATAACTATTCGACACATAATATTTATATGAACACTATTATTGCATACAAAAAAAATATAGATCGGTTTGTACATGAACACAAAAAACATTGGTGCTTCATACAACATAAAATGAGGAAGCATTGCGTAATAATTTTAGGAGCGTTGGTGCTTTTTAGTTTTGTGTACACACTAGTGCAGGTTACTTAATATTGCACTAATGTGTTTTATCAATACAAGAAATGACTAAAAAACTCCTCTAAAACCTCTTCCCACCAATTGTTGTTTAGTTATATGGAACATCTGTTAAACCTATACTTTGAATAGAAAAAAATTTCTTGAAAATTTTACCAAATATTGTAACACTAAAAACCTCTGCTACAAGGTGTTCTCCTTGTAGTTAACTAAGCCCAATAATTTGGGAGGATAGGAACTTAAGAATATTAATCCCAGAGGACCTTCCGCAGTGCAACATATTAGATATCATTTTCAGGATTAATTTCATAGTGTAAGTCATTAATCTATGACCCATATCACTCGATGCAATGAGTGCTAAGTGGACTATTCAAATCATGAGAATTATTGGTCAGTTGCGACTAATAATCATGGATATGGGTCATAGAATAATGACTTACACTATGCATTTAATATCGAAAATGATATCTAATATGTTGCACTGCGGAAGCCCCTCTATGCTTAAATAACAAGAGTGAAGGGAGTTCTAACTGGATAGTTCATAAGGAACAATACTTGCTAAGGTTTTGCAAATGGGGTAGCAAGCTAAGTGGGATTGATTGTGGGGAAAACTCCACAATTAAGCGTGCTTGAGCCAGAGGCATCTTGGGATGGTTGAACACCTACGAAGTCCTGGTTGTCGGGTGCAAGCCCCGGAAGTGATGATTGATGCTATGCAATTCATTTCACTGGTTTCAATCCCATTTCTTCACCCCTATGAGCATCACCCGATGCAATGAATGCTAAGTGGATTATTCAAATCATGATGATTATTGGTCAGTTGTGACTAATACTCATGGATATGGGTCATAGATTCATGACTTTCACTACACAGTTAATCTCGAAAATGATATCTAATATGTTTCACTGGGGAAGCCCCTCTATGCTTAAATAATAAGAGTGAAGGGAGCTCTAACTGGATAGTTCATAAGGCACAATACTTTTTAAGGTTTTGCAAATGGGGTAGCAAGCTAAGTGGGCTTGATTGTGGGGAAAAATCCACAGCTAAGCATGCTTGAGCCAGAGGCGTCTTGGGATGGGTGACCACCTAGGAAGTCCTGGTTACCGGGTGCAAGCCTCGGAAGTGATGATTGATACTATGTGATTCATTTCATTGGTTTCAATCCCATTTCTTCACCCCTGTGAGCATCACTCGATGCAATGAGTGCTAAGTGGATTGAGATCCTATGGAGACTAATTTATAACGATGGGATTTGGAACTAGGTCATGATTAGAAAATATGTTGATCCCTCTACTATTAAATATTGTATCATAAGTCGATACACGAATATCCACTTTGATTCTATTGCTCGGAATGCCATTATACTATACTTTCCTCTTGTAGGAAATTGGTTAGTCTAGAGAGTTGGGTAGTGTGTCGGTTTGTATATAGGATCACTACCAATGTTATTAAATCACAATATTTGATTTGATAAAAATTAAGGAAAAATAATAAGAATTGAGAAAAACTAGGGAGGAGAAGAGAATAACAATGTTCATGCCAAGAATAATAATCAATAATGTGTATATAATCATAGACATGTTTTAATATGAAGTACTCAACACAATCAAAGGTGACATCAAATGGTTTGGGAAGAACCGTTGAGCAAGATGAGCACGTACATAAGATAGAGTTAGGATTACATGTTGAATCGAGTGAAGACAATAATCATGATCAAAGACTTTGATTATTCACTTCACGATTGTGAACATTCACACATCCTTAATGACCTTTTCTTCCATGTTGATTACCAATCACATCATAAATCAAAATATGAAGATGAAGACGAAGTTTTAGATGGAAGAAAAGACAAAAGTTCAAAGTTTATGATGCAGGAGCATCGCTCACTCATCAAGCGAGCCAGCGCGTGGAGAAAGGAAAGATAGCTGGACATCGCCAGCACATATATTTTTGAAATGCTTTGGAAGTTGTAGCGTCGTTCTTTCATGAAGCCATTCATAAAGAAGTGCACTTGTATTGTATTATAGATAGGAAGGCATTTATTAGAGTTAATGTTGGTAGATAGGAATTCATTGTAGATTTGATAGTTTCAAATATCGAGAGGGAAAACGGAATATAGGCACCCTCCTTTGTACATTGTAAGATTATTATTATTCAGAATTATCAAGCCTTCAGAGGAGAAGAGCAGAGCAGAGAACTGGTGAAGAACACCCATGTACAGGTTGAATTAATAGGAAAGAGTCTTTGATTCACTTTCATGGTTTGTGTTGTTTTCTCTGTGTTGATACTATGCTCATGTATGTTTGCTTTCTGTTATGCATTTGCTTTGATATACTGTATATGTGATTTCATAGTTGAATTGGAATCTGTGAGAGAGGGGAGAATGAGTTTCAATTGTTTCTCTGTCTGAGCCAGGAGATTCCTGCATAGAGTGCAGCGGAATTGATCTGCATAGAGTGCATTGATGAGGCTAGATAGTTGAACTCTTATTCTCGTCTGCCCATAGTTGAATTGGGTTATTAGAGCCGTGCAGGGGAAGTGCAGACCAAGGGTGGAATCTCAACAGCCAGTCTGAGAAAAGGTTGACAGAGACTACTGTTGCTGAAAGTGCGTAGAGTCCAGAAGTTCCAATACTTAGAGAGTGATTGGACAGAGAACGCAAGGAGTGCGCCAACCTTCAGTTGAAGAAGTGGGAGAAATAAAGCTCAGGAGGGATAGTTCCTTTCCGCTACGGTGGGAAAAAACCCAAGAGAAATCTGAACAGGAAGAGCCTGGAAGCAGAGGAGATCTTCAAGGAGGGAATCAAGAGCCTTCGCATATTGGCATTTGACGGTTGACAAGGTGAGGTATAGACTCGTTGAAATCGTGAGTCGCAATTTCTCGAGTTATTCGGAGCCGTTGATCTCCACAGGACAGGTGGCGTGAGATCCCGAGAGATCGGGGTCCGGCGTTCGGGGTTTTCAACATCAAGAAAAACTTGCATCGTGGATTCGCGATCCGTGAAATCCCGACGGTGACGTGGCCTTGTGGGACCACGAGATTTAGTGAAGTACATGTGTTGACCGTTGACCCATCGGGGTTCGGGGTTTTGAGTTGCACGAGATTGTGTGAATGAGTTTCACGATACCGTGAGACCCGATCTCCCGAGAAGTGAAGGGGAGATTGTCGAAGGAGAGCTGTGGGTAGAAAACTCCCGAGAGGAGTTGGAAGAGTTCTTTAACTCTTCGGGCCAGTGTAAAAGAAGGTCCTGGTGAGAGCGGATTGGACCGTGAGGGTCTGAGGTTCGCACCAAGTGGTATCAGAGCGGGAGAAGAGTTCTCTTTGTTCCGGTAGCAGAGGGAAGTGGATTTCATAATGCCGCCCAGAAGAGAAAGGAAGTCACCTGATCGAGAAGACAGGGACACCCGAAGAAGGGGTAGGCCGGCAGGAAATACAGAGATGGAATGCCAGATACGAGATCTCAGGGAGAGACTCGAAGAGATGGAGACCACCCAAAGGCGTGGAGCTGGTGCAGTAGAGTTCAGCGATTCCAAAGTTGAAGAGGAAGCTAGACACGATGCATAAGAGGTCTCAGCGGAGGATGCCTCAACAGAACGATTGATTAGAGCCATCGCTAGAATGACCTCAAAGACAAAAATGGACATTCCCGTCTATGAGGGGAGTCTAAATACAGAAGAGTTGCTGGATTGGATCTGAGCACTCGACACCTACTTCGATTACGAAGATATCGAAGAGGACAAAAAGATAAGGCACGCTGTAACCAAGTTGAAGGGACATGCAACCTTATGGTGGGATGAGTTGCAGGCTGATAGGCGCTGCAAAGGAAAATAGAAAATTAAGAGCTGGGACAGGATGATTGCTAAGATGAAGGAAAAATTCATCCCCATAGATTACCAGATCACTCTGTTCAGGCGAATGCAGAACCTGAGACAGAAACTGATGATGGTGAAAGAGTACACCGAGGAGTTTTATAGACTCAACATCAGAGCAAGTCATCGGGAGAGCGATGATGAAAAGGTGGCAAGATACCTGAATGGTATAAGGTACGAAATTCAGGATGAGTTGAGTATGGTTACCGTCCGAACAGTTGAGGATGCGTACTAGATGGCTCTGAAAGTTGAGGAGAAGCTGAATCGTAAGCAAGGACAGCGAGGGCGAGGTAGGAGTCAGCCCAGAGGCAAGGCAATTTCCCAAGAAAGAACTCATAATCCCAAGGAGGAATGGAAGAGACCTCAGGGTAAGGTTGAAAGAGGTGGAACCTCACAACCAAGGCGGCAATATGCTGAGCCGAGGAGGCAACATAGAGAGCAGGGTGGTGGATATGCTGACGCCAACGCTATTTCTCGTACCCGAGGTAGAGGAAGAGGCCATGGAGGAATTATCACATGTTTTACGTGTGGAAGGGATGGACACAAAGCCGTGGATTGTCCATACAGGAAAATGGTCAGAGGAGAAACTCACATAACTGAGGTGCAGAGGCGTGATGCTGAGACAGAAGATGCAGACAGCGGAAAATCGCTTGGGATGCATAAAATCCTTTTGACACCTGAGAAAGAGGTGGAAATCTCAGTACAGAGGAGAAGACTGTTCAGAACGGCTTGTACAGCCAAGGACAGGAAATGCAAGGTCACAGTTGACAGTGGGAGCACCGATAATCTCGTTTCAACCGAGATGGTGGAAAAACTGGAGCTAGAGACGACTAAGCACCCGACTCCATATAAAGTCTCGTGGTTACAGAAAGGACACCGGGTAAGTGTCACTAAACAATGCTTAGTTAAATTCAAAATTGGGAATTACCATGATGAGATTCTGTGTGACGTCATTCCCATGGACGTATGTCATATATTTTTGGGTAGACCATGGAAGTATGATAGGAATGTTGTTCATGATGGGAGGATGAACACATATACCTTGGAGAAGGATGGGAGAACACACAGATTACTTCCGATAAAAGATAAATAAGTGAAGCCGGAAGTAACCAGTACAATACTTCTCATGAGTGGGAAGGAACTTCTCACAGAGATGGAGAAGGATGAAGATCCACAATTCTTTGTTGTCAGGAAGCCGAGAATTGTCCTGACAAGCACAAGAGTGGACGATTTTCCAGATGAGATTCAGGAACTGTTGGGAGAGTTCACTGACATCATCGTCGACGAACTACCTCATTCGTTGCCACCGATGCAGAGTGTGAGTCACCATATCGACCTCATACTCGGAGCAAGTTTGCCAAATAAAGAAGCGTACAGGTTGACACCTCAGGAGAATGAGGAAGTCAAGAGGCAAGTACAGGATCTGCTAGATAAAGGACTGGTCAGGGAGAGCCTGAGTCCATGTTCCGTTCCAACGGTACTAAGTCCGAAAAAGGATGGAGGCTGGAGAATGTGTACAGACTCCAGAGCGATAAATAAAATTACCATCAGGTACAAATTTCCACTGCCGATAATGGATGATCTGATGGATTGCCTGAGTGGGGCAAATTTCTTTTCAAAGATTGATCTCAAGAGCGGATATCATCAGATTCGCATGAGAGGGGGTGATGAGTGGAAGACAACATTCAAAATAAATGAGGGTTTGTACGAATGGTTGGTCATGCCGTTTGGTTTGACAAACGCACCGAGCACATTCATGAGGCTGATGAATGAAGTCCTGAGGGAATTCATCGGGAAATTTGTGGTCGTATATCTGGACGACATCCTGATTTTCAGCAAGACGAAGGCTAAACACTTGAGACACTTGGCCATTGTAATGAGAAGGCTACAGCAGGAAAAGTTTTTGATTAATGTGAAGAAGTGCTCATTCATGCAGACAGAACTCATTTATTTGGGTTTTGTAATCTCGACGAATGAATTGAAGATGGATTCGGAGAAGGTGGAAGTGATCAGGAATTGGGCATCGCCGAGGAACGTTTTTAAGGTAAGGATTTTTCATGGTCTGGCTAGTTTCTACAGAAAATTCATTCGAAATTTCAGTGGGATTAGCGCAACAATGATGGATACAGTGAAGAAGCGGCACAAAGTTTTTCATTGGACAGCAGAGGCTGAAAAGAGCTTCAATCTGTTGAAGCGAAAGATAACAGAGAAACCAGTGTTGGTGTTGCCTGACTTTCAGAAAACATTTCAGGTGAAGTGTGACGCCAGCGGATATGTTGTAGGAGGAGTCCCGAGTCAAGATGACAGACCTGTTGCATATTACAGCGAGAAGATGGATGATGCAAAATTGAAATACTCCACGTATGACAAAGAGTTCTATGCCATCATACAGGCATTGAAGAAGTGGAGGCATTACTTAATACCCAAGGAATTTGTATTGTACAACGATAACCATGCATTGCAGTTTGTAAGTCAACAGGAGAAGTTGAACCAAAAGCATGCAAAGTGGGTAGAGTATATGAAGAATTTCACATTTGTGATCAAGCACATTTCGGGGACTGCTAACAAGGTAGTTGATGCTTTGAGCAGGAAATGCTTATTGCTGCAGGAGTTCAGAGTCAAGACACTGGGTTTTGAAAATCTGAAGGACATGTATGTGGGTGACGCATATTTTGTAGAAGCATACGAGGCAGCTGAGAATCCAGTTCTCAGGGATCGAAGTCCATGGATGGAATATATGATCCAGGAAGGATTGTTGTTCAAGGGCAATCAGTTATGCATTCCGAATTGCTCCATGAGGGAGAATTTGGTGAAGGAAAAGCACAGTGGGGGCTTAGCAGGTCACTTTGGACATGACAAAACATTCGCAAAGCTGGGCGAGTCATACTATTGGCCGGGGATGCGTACTGTTGTCAAACGGTTTGTTGACAGGTGTCGAATATGTCAACATGCGAAGGGTCGAAGGCAGAATGCTGGGCTATATCAGCCATTACCCATACCTGAAAGGCCATGGGAAGCCATTAGTATGGATTTTGTTCTGGGATTTCCGAGAACACAACGAGGAGTTGATTCCATCTTTGTGGTGGTGGATAGGTTTTCAAAAATGGCACATTTCATACCATGTCAGAAGACCAGTGATGCGACGCACATCGCAAACTTGTTTTTCAAAGAAATCGTCAGATTGCATAGATTGTCGAGGAGCATAGTCTCGGATCGAGATACAAAGTTCATAGGTCATTTTTGGAGGACACTATGGAAGAATCTCGGAACTAATTTGGCTTTTAGTTCAGCTTATCATCCGCAAACGGATGACCAAACAGAGGTGGTGAATAGAAGTCTGGGGGATTTATTGAGGAGCTTGGTGATAGAGCACCACAACAGTTGGGACCAGATATTGCCACAGGCAGAGTTTGCGTACAACGATTCGGTGAATCGGAGTACAGGCAAGAGTCCATTCCAAATTTTGTATGGGACACAGCCGAGGGGAGTTTCTGAGCTCAGGGAGTCAGGACAGGCTGAAACTAGCAGCGCTTGTGCTGAAGAATTCGCTGAAGCGATGGAGGAACTTCACACAAAGGTGAAGCAGCGACTGATGGATGCAAATCAGGAGTATAAGCGCAGAGCCGATCAGCGGAAGAGACAACTTCAGTTTGAAGTTGGCGACATGGTTCTCGCGCACCTGAGGAAGGAAAGGTTCCCAAGGGGAACATATAACAAGCTCAAGATGAAGAAAATTGGGCCATGCAAAGTCCTGAAGAAATTCAAGGAGAATGCCTACGAGATTGAGTTGCCAATTGGCATCGGGATATCTCCGATATTCAATATTTTAGATTCATACCCATACAGGGCTGGAGAAGCAGAAACTGGGACTAAGGAACTAGTGGTCCAGTGGAAAAAACAGTTACCAGTTGCAGAAAATACACAAATGGAGTACATACTGGACAAGCGAGTAGGAAAGAAGACCAGGCGCAAGCAGTATTTTGAATACCTGGTGAAATGGAAGAATCACCCAGTGGAGGATGTCAGCTGGGAAATAGAAGTAGTCATACAGAGGCATGGACAAACTGTGTAGGAGCTCATGGACAGGAGCCCATGAAATCTTTCGAGCCGAGGAGTATGATGCAGGAGCATCGCTCACTCATCAAGCGAGCCAGTGCATGGAGCAAGGAAAGACAGCTGGACAGCGCCAACACATATATTTTTGAAATTCTTTGGAAGTTGTAGCGTCGTTCTTTCATGAAGCCATTCATAAAGAAGCACACTTGTATTGTATTATAGATAGGAAGACATTTATTAGAGTTAATGCTAGTAGATAGGAATTCATTGTAGATTTGATAGTTTCAGATCTCGAGAGGGAAAACGGAATATAGGCACCCTCCTTTTCACATTGTAATATTATTATTATTCAGAATTATCAAGCCTTCAGAAGAGAAGAGCAGAGTAGAGAACTGGTGAAGAACACCCATGTACAGGTTGAATTAATAGGAAAGAGTCTTTGATTCACTTTCATGGTTTGTGTTGTTTTCTCTGTGTTGATACTATGCTCATGTATGTTTTCTTTCTGTTATGCATTTGCTTTGATATACTGTATATGTGATTTCATAGTTGAATTGGAATTTGTGAGAGAGGGGAGAATGAGTTTCAATTGTTTCTCTGTCTGAGGCAGGATATTCCTGCATAGAGTGCAGCGAAATTCATCCGCATAGAGTGCGTTGATGAGGCTAGACAGTTGAACTCTTATTCTCGTCTGCCCATAGTTGAATTGGGTTATTAGAGCCGTGCACGGGAAGTGCAGGCCAAGGGTGGAATCTCAGCAGCCAGTCTCAGAAAAGGTTGATAGAGACTACTGTTGCTGGAAGTGCACAGAGTCCATAAGTTCCAATACTTAGAGAGTGATTGGAAAGAGAACGCAAGGAGTGTGCCAACCTTCAGTTGAAGAAGTGGGAGAAATCAAGCTCAGGAGGGATAGTTCCTTTCCATTACGGTGGGAACAAACCCAAGAGAAATCTGAACAGGAAGAGCCTGGAAGCAGAGGAGATCTTCAAGGAGGGAATCAAGAGCCTTCACATATCGACATTCGGCGGTTGACGGGGTGAGGTACAGACTCGTTGAAATCGCAAGTCGCTATTTCCCGAGTTATTCGGAATCGTTGATCTCCACAGGACAGGTGGCGTGAGATCCCGAGAGATCGGGGTCCGGCGTTCGGGGTTTTCAACATCAAGAAAAACTTGCATCGTGGATTCACGATCTGCGAAATCCCGACGGTGACGTGGCCTTGTGGGACCACGAGATTTAGTGAAGTACATGTGTTGACCGTTGACCCATCGAGGTTCAGGGTTTTGAGTTGCACGAGATTGTGTGAACGAGTTTCGCGATACCGCGAGACCCGATCTCCCGAGAAGTGAAGGGGAGATTGTCGAAGGAGAGATGTGGGTAGAAAACTCCCGAGAGGAGTTGGAAGAGTTCTTTAACTCTTCGGGCCAGTGTAAAAGAAGGTCCTGGTGAGAGCGGGTTGGACCGTGAGGGTCCGAGCTTCGCACCAGTTGACATACAACCTATAAATGAATATACCATAATAGAATTTCGATGATGAATTTGACATCTACACATGACTGGGTAAGATGGACTTGAATTTTAATAAAAACACATTTAAAACTAAAATGCAAATAACTTACAACTTGCACTTCAACATTACAAAAATGCAATAAGTACATGGAAAACCAAATATATTAAACATAATTTAATCAAATTTATAATCCCCTAACTAAATGTGTCAACCAACACTCAAATGAGACATAGAATATTCAATGAATTTTCGTATTAATGGGTTATACCATGTACCCTTTATCAATCCTATGTAGACCCAAGACCAATCCCCTAGAATTGACTGTTGTTAAAATAATTGACATGCCAACAAAAAATAAACTTGGTCCACAATTTAAATGGAAAATACAATGGAAACTCCCTATCATTACATATATGTTTAGAAAATACCATGAACCACCTATCCATCCAACTATATTTGAATGGTTGGAATGTGTACCAATCCATGAAAAGATGTTTCTTTATTGGATTAAGGGGTTTGCTAGTTCTAACATCAATAAATAGTTAAAAAATCATCTATTTAGTAATATGCATATCTTTCACATCTTCCTTATTCATGTTGGTTGATTAGTATTCTCGCATACTAACCTTATCTTCAAATATATGGGTAATTGGCCATGTGCATGCCAGGCCAATGGGAGAAACAATGATGTCGAGTGAAGTGGCCTAGAAAACACAAGATGACTTTCTAGTATTCCTAAGGTTATCAATTAGGTTTCTAAATTCATATAAGCACTGATTCATTTCTATGTATGGTTCTTGTGGAGGTGGTTGGGAGTTAGGACTTGATTTTAGATTAGGGTTTTGCTCCAACATAGGAAAAACAATACTACACTTAAATAATAACAGAGGAATTTCGCAAACTATTTAAATTTGTATAATTTAAAAAAATCACATATGGAATTTCACATAAAACATTGATCAAAATGAAAACACATATATCATAAAGGATGAATGTTGATGATGCCAATTGTCCTCATGCTTGTCCTCATTAGATATGGGTCAAATCAATAGGAAAACAAACTTATGGATAGAATAGAGAATGTCTTTTTTTTAAATATAAAAGGTATCATTCATGGATTAATAACTGGTTCACATTATTAACGAATGCACATTTTTAATGTGCACATAATTTTTAATATGGATTAAAATTTACATGGAGGCCAGCGTAGAAGTGTGCATGTGGTGCATATGAAGGTTCCACAAGGGGAAAAGATATTCAAATAAGAATGCATAAGCATTCATAAACTACATGTGCATTTCTAAAATTTACAACGAGTACACATTTCCATTGCTACAATTTAGGGAGCAACTTCATGCACTCACCTTATTCTAATTTAAATGGAATTGACAAATATACTAAAGCATACTTTTATAGAGTTTAAGAAGCCTTTATAAATTGAATGTCCATACTTTATGAGTGCCTAAGGCTAAAAATCCAAAAGGAAATGTGACTTTCCGTTTCTTTTTTCAAATTTCCTACAAAGAAAGTGTATTTCCATATTTTATTGCATCTTTTTTCCAAAGAAAGTGGTTTCCCACTGTAACAACCCCTCTGTTACAACAACAATTAGTGATATAAAAATAGGTAAAAAATAAAATTGAAACAATCGTTAGTAAAAGTGACATGTGTCACGACTTAAATTAATAACTACTCAATCAATTTCATCACAATCAATAGAAAGCAACGACATTATTATCCAATCAACCATATATGAAGATTGTAACATAAGGAAACTACCTGCCCAACCTATCCTGCATGGTTAGGACCTCCAAGACACATAAGCAATGCTCAAGTCCAGGATTCATCCAATTGATTTAGACCACTTAAGGTCTCAGGACTGACCACTATTATGAGGCACAAGGAAGTATCTAAATCCCACTGATTTAATCATACACCGCTATGCAAGACTAGAATCATCAACATACTTAATCATCAATTCATCATAGTGCAAATAATAATCTACTCTACTTAATAAATCCTTCAAGCAACAATTGAGCGTAAATGAGTAATTGGTTTTTACATAAAGAATAATAACCCAAAGAGCAAAAGTAAAAATCTTAATCTCATGTCGCTCAACTATGCATCTTCATATTAATGAATATCTTCTAGTAATATATATCAGGAATTTAAAGGATAAAATTATATATTCATTTGTAAGAAACCACAAGAAGATCAACCCTCTTAAGAAATACATTAATTTAGATGCTACTTTATATTATGTATCCAATTTATAAAACTAATAAAATCAATCATAAATGACAATTAATAAAAAGTCTACTTCTTGCCTATCCATTTTAAAAGAACTAATAGGTTCAATCATAACAACAATATGGAGAGATTCCAAGACTACCTTACATTTTCATTGCAAGAAACTATAAGAAGTTCAAACCCATAATTAAGAATTAGATAAGATAAATTATATGCTATCTTGCATATCCATATATAAGGATAATTAAAGAAGATCAACTTTTATTTAAAAAATAAAATTAAAGTACCCAATGTTGACTTATAAACCCAATTAAAAGAACTAAGGGAAGAACCAACAATAATATAAGAATCCAATGTCAACTTACAGTTCCATTCAAAGGTATTAAGGAAGACCAAATCTTATTTCACCCATATGTAAGAATGCAATTGCTATCTTAAAAATTTATTAAAGGAGTTTAGGGAAGACCAACCGTAATAAGTAAATGATAGAAGTCAACTATCTTACATACGCATTTAAGAGAATAAAGAGATACCAAGTCTTTTAAAAATATATAAAGAATTCAATATTAATTTGCAATCCATTTAAGAATTAAGAAAACCAAGTCTTATTAAACCATAAATAAAGCACTCACATGTTAACTTATAAATCTGTTTAAAAGTTTACGAGTACAAATCTTAATTGACCATGAATAAGTAATATTCAGAGGTTAAATCACATATCCATAGTAAGGAACAAAGAAGGAGTTCTAGAATCTATCCCAGCACCTCATTCAGTGTGCAGAAAAATCTGAAATTCATTCCATACTTCAATCCGACACTTAATCCAAAACTTAATCTGGCCCTCCATCCGGCACTTAATCTGGCACTAATTTCTTATAATTTAAATTAAATTCAACATGCAACAAAAAGGATTTTATTAATTGCATAGCCTCAGAGGAAGGAACAATAATTGATGCATAGTCTTTCATGAAGAAGTAATGACAGGTAAGAGGTGAGTGAACATGTATACATCAAGCCAATCAAACAATTACAAAAATCACCCTTCTTGGTGTTTACTCTGCGAATAATACCATTATTTTTAAACGTGGAAAATCAATAAAAAAACAATTAACTGGAAATGGGAAACCAAACATGAATAGGTTAAATAACATTGTTAATTTCAAGAGGGATGTTTCCATACGGAACTTAATACAACACCTGATCTAGACCTTGATCCGACACTTGTTCTAGACCTTGAAACGACAAATATTTATGATAAATTCAAATTTAAAATTTCAGGCAGCGAAGAGATTTCATAAATGGTTATGCTTGAAGGAAGGGATAGTAAATAAACACATAGGTACTCAGGAAGGTCAATATATTGTTGCATCCTCAAATTCGTTCCACGAATTATAATACTTCAAAATTAAAATTCAGAAAATAAAAATAAAGAAAACAAAAATAGCTCAATTAATTTCTGGGATTGTTTTCTAAAAGACAACAAGGAAATCCACAACTACAAATTTTCAATCCTTGACAACAATCACTAAAGAATAAATTTCAAAATCTTCTACAAGTTGGGCAGCAAGGAAAGCCCCAAATTTTATTTCCAGAAATAAATTAACATACAAAGATCTTTAAAAATTCCCTCTTCGAATTTCTACAGGTCGCTTTGCCAGAATGAATTTATAAGATCAACTACTAGTCATACAACATCCTACAATGAACCAATAGAACACCAAAATCGAGATTTATAAAAATAAATCAAGGATAAGGGAAGAGGAAACTAATCATTCAAATTGGACATTTTTGGGTTGTTCGAAGGATTGACAACAAACTCAGATCTTAAAATTTCAGACCACTTACACAGTTGAATATACGTCAGCTGCAATTGTTTTTGGGTAGTTGTTTGACCAAGACGAATAAATTTTAAAAATTATAATAAATAGTCGAAGTCAACGAAGATAAAGAGGTTCAAAGTTCTAAGAGGTGGAAGAAATTGGCTGCACACAGTTAATCAATTTTCATTTCATTTTGTAAGTTTAAATTTGTTGCATAACTAGAGTAGAATCTAAAACACATAAATCATAAGATTCCCAATTTACATTTGTCAAAATTGCAGCGATAAAATATGACACTGTAAATTGGTTGACAACATCAAAGAACTATAAATTGGTACTACCATTTTAATTAGAAATGGTTATAGAGTCTCCATGAAATTCTTATTCCGAGAATAATTTTAACCATTACAAAGTGAAAATGAATCTACAATTTCGATTTGGGAAAGAGGTTTAACAACACTGTAAAGAGAGTTTTGTTCTCAGAAGTTGAATCTGCATTAGTAATCACAAGGGTTATCATTCTTCAGGGTTTTCCCAAACACAACCATATATAATACACAATCTTCTCAACATTCAACATGAGACATTTATGCATAAATCACATTTATGAAAGTAATAAATTAATTAAAACTCTGATATGAAATCACTGGAAGAAAATATGAAATTAGCATTTTGTATGTATATATCTTGGCATCCATTAATCATTTTGAGAAATCAAGATAAAAACAATTTTCATAAATTTATCTTCTAGATTTCAATAAAAACTATCAAGGACTTGTCAATTCAAGATTATAATTACAATAAGTTTATGGAGAATTTGCAAGAACCCTACTATACAGATTAAATCTTAATACAAAATGCAAATCCCAGAATAAGAGTATCGTAACCGACGACGAAGAAATCTGAATATGTTCTTAAGAAAATGGTGCCCCTTCCTGTCTCTCACTTGCTAATCATTGAGACTTCACCAGTACTTCCCAACCAATGCTAGGGGTACTCTTCTTCCCCCTTAGCCCCTTGAGCCGCAAAGGGGCCAAGAAGACACAAAACTAGGAACACTCTATCTCCAAGCTTTCCTTGCAAGGTAGATCCACCACTCTAGATCAATATTGGTATCCCAACTCTCACAAGTAAAACCAATCAAAAATAATTTGGGAGCATAATTTTACCAATAACCAGTGTGATCCCTTTCCCATCTAGACCATTTTATTTATAGGAATTTCCTCACTGACACATGTCCACATGCACAATTAATTATCTTTTTAATTAAATAAATTAGGATTATTCATCCTCTCCCCAAGTTGTACAAGTAATTACATATTTTATTTTAATTAAAATTCCATTTCCCTCCCATTTCCCAAATGTGTTCCTTAAATCGCTCCTAGTTGTTTCTCTATTCCCCGGATTCTCATTTAATGACTGACTCCTTACTAAATTTGAGTTAGAGTAGGAGTCGTATTCTAGTTAGACTAGTGGTAGACATACTCTACATACCACTATATGTGTACACCTATTCTCTCATGATTTATTCCTTTATTATTTTAAAATTTTATTTATGTATTTTCCTCCACACATGTGCATTATATCAAATCTTTAGATTTATCTCACTTTTTCTTTAGATTGGTTTATCTACAATATTTTTTTCTTCACGTTTTATTTTAGTCCCCTAACTAAACTTAGACTTAGGCTTTGTATTAGAATAGGCTTAGATTTTTATGGGGATTTAGAATTAATAAAAATACTCATTAATTAATAAGTTTAAATCCGACAATGTCAAATCAATTCATTGTTTTCTAGGCCACCTAGATTCATTGACTCAAGTTTTTAAATTACACGACGTGCCCTTCAAGACGCACTATCATGCTCCAACGGAGCCACTCACCTTTTGACCGGTTTTGGTAGTTTTCCAACCCTTGGAGTCAACACTCCACTAGAGCGACCTTGTGAGAGACTAAGGGATTCTAAGGAATAAGGACTCTGCCTTATTTCACGCCCCTTAGAAATATTTGTGAGAGATTGTCTCAGTCTTCCCTCGTGATATTGTAGATCTCTCTAACTAGGTAATCGTTAACCTACAATTCGAGCCACAACGAGAGTGATAGTAGGTTGTGTCAGGGACTGTTCCACACAGCTCCCTCAATGTCTAGTTTTCTACGCATGGCCCCTTTACTCCTTATGCGAGTCAGATTAGCAAGCATTTGTCAGCCTACATCCATCGACGAAAAATTGTCAATGATCCATATACAAAATCATACTATAATCAATCATATGTCACATATGCATAAAATGAAATACTCAAGCCAAATACAATCCACTCCCTGACTCAATCCAAAGTCCAAGGAGGTCCATTGATGGCCTCAACATCTATAATTTGTCATGTATCCTACACGTTGAGGTAAACCCATCAATAGCATCTGTCAATACATATATCAAGTAACAATAAATCACAACCCATCACATCATCATGTAAAATCCATAGTCGAAACAAATAACAATGTACTATAACCGGATCACTTGCACACAAGTGTCATTAAAAGAATAAGTCAATAACATGTGCTGAGTAGAGAGGGATGTTACGTACACCCCCTATTGTTTTAAACTTCATCCTGAAGTTGTACAGTATATAAAATGCAGTAAATAAAAGTATCTGACCAGATCTATATGTCTAATATATCAAACAAGTAAGGAAATTGTTGATGCATATCATATGCGTCCTACTAGGTAGCCGAGAGTGGACTATAATTGTCTCACTGGAGCTTGAACTGATTGACTATTTGACGCAGGCGCACTCTTCAGGCACGTCCGTTCACAGGATCTTCCCTTTACCACGGCCCGAAGAACTCAAGTGTTCCTCTATTTTCCTATCGGGAAATCTGCACCCACACAACTATCGCTCAATCCCCCTCGTTTCAATAGGGAAATCAGACTTCACGGTATCACGAGGTCGATGGTCGAGTGTTGGATTCTCAAAACCACAAACTCCGACACAAGTCAACACTGAACTTTTCCCGTTTCCTATCGGGACTTTACCTATCGCGATTTCGCCACTCGAGATATCAAGCACTTCGTTTCTCCGACTCTCGACTCACGATATGCCGAAACTCCGATGAGCTCGCGGATTTTGACTTTTCAACGACCCCTTATCTCATCGGGACTTCGGACTTCGCGGGATCGTGGATCCTAATGTCAATATTTCAGGACTTCTCGTTGCGAGATCACGATGAGATGTGCCCCCTGTCCACTCGCATGCTCCGCTGTGACCCACACTATTCCCTTTAGC
>SNQJ01S0012554.1:65746-89243 GCA_010110895.2 Picea sitchensis
CCTCTGAATTCTCGATATACCGATGACTCCTGATTCCTGCCACCTGTCCCAACAGATGGGCGACTTTGAGCTTGTCGGGATTTCCACGATGGATTTGCCCGATATTTGGTCCACAGGATTCCTTATTTCCCAAACCCCGACGCCTCAATATCCCGATGCTTCTCGGGGTTTCCACCCTTCTCACGAATATTTAAACCTTGCACAACTCCCGTCAAACAAACGGTTGACAGGTAACCGTTTGATGATCCAACGACTCACGATCCCTAGAGCTTAAACTCCGGACATAACCATATCCTCCTTACTTCTCTGTCAAATCTGACGGCTGGTGGGATTTCAAAAATCCTCTCCACAATATCATGACCGTCGATCTCTCCTCCTCGGTACGTTCGCGAAGTGAACAAAGGACTCTTTCCCGGAATTAATCACCTGTGACACAAAACTCCATCGCCTTGAGTCACTCGATACGCTCCAACTCCTTATGCTACCTCCAATAGCTTGAAAGGATTTATCCCTCCTGATCTTTATCATGACTCTGAATCTTCGAGAAGATTTATGCACGCACTCCTTGCGGCAACTCTTAGACACTTCCAAGTGCTGAATACCTTTGACTCTGTGCACTCCTACAACAACAGTCTCTCACACCTTACTTAGGTTCGCAACCCTAAAAATTTTCTTAGCCTGCGCACTCCTTGCACGGATCCTATAACTCCATTTCACTTATGGGTGAACGAGAACAAGAGTTAAACTATCTAAGCCTGTTGTCAATGCACTCCTTGTGGATGACTTCAACTGCACTCCTTACAGGAATCCCTGCTCAGATAGAGAAACAATTGAAACTCATTTCTCCTACTTCCTTTCTAAGATTTCAAACACTCAGCAAGAAATCATTCATACATAGCATGTAAAACAAATACATAACATGAAGTAAATACTCATGAGCATAGCATTCAGCATACATACACAGAGAACAAACACAAAACCATGGATTTGAATTAAACTCTTCTATTAATTCAAGCTCTGTACATGGGTGTTCTTCCACAGCTCTCTACATGCTCTTCTTCTCAATGCTCAGAATTATGTTACAATACACAATGAGGGTGTCTATATCTCGTTTCCCTCTTTCTTTCTAAACTGTCTAATCTAATATTAAATTATATCTACCTATTTCATCTCAACATAAATGCATGTATCTAATTCAGAAGAGAGCGGGACGCTCAAGGTATGATTACATTTCACAAGTGCACTTCATCTTAATGGCTCATTTAAGATTGCGCAACAACTTCAAGGTGTTTTCAAAATTTGTGCTGGTGCTTGTCCAGCTGTTCGATTTTCTCCACGCTGGCTCGCTTGATGTGGGAGATGCTCCTGCATCATACTCCCTCGCTTGAAAAATTTCATGGGCTCCTGTCCATGAGCTCCTGCACGGTATGTCCATGCTTCTGTGTCTCTGCTTCAGTCTCCGAGCTGGCATCTTCCACTAGATGATTCTTCCATTTGACCAGATACTCAAAGTATTCTTTCCGCCTGGTCCTCTTGCTCACTTTCTTGTCCAGTATGCACTCCATCTGCGGCTTCTCTGCAACTGGCATTTGCTTTGTCCACCGAATCAATGGATGCTCATCACTTCTAGTCTTTGTTTTCCCAGCTCTGTATGGGTATAAATCTGAGATATTGAATATCGGAGAAATTCCGATCCCATCGGGTAATTCAATCTCATAAGCATTTTCTCCAATTTTCTTCAAGACCTTACATGGTCCGATTTTCTTCATCTTCAATTTATTATACGTTCCTCTCGGGAACCTTTCCTTTCTCAAATGTGCAAGAACTAGATCACCAACCTCGAACTGAAGTTGTCTTCTATGATGATCTTCTCTCTGCTTATATTCTTGGCTTGAATTCTGCAATCGCTCCTTCACCTGGCTGTGAAGTTCCTTCATCGCCTCTACGAAATCTTCTGCACTAGCGCTCCTAGTCACAGTCTTTTATGAATCCCTCAGTTTAGAAATTCCTCTCAGTTGTATGCCATAAACAATCTGAAATGGACTCTGTCCTATACTTTGGTTAATAGAGTCATTATAAGAAAACTCTGCCTGTGGTAATACATTGTCCCATTGGCTGTGGTGTTCTGTCACCAAGCTTCTCAGCAAGTCTCCCAGACTTCTGTTCACCACTTCTATCTGCCCATCTGTCTGAGGATGATAAGATGAACTAAATGTCAAGTTAGTCCCCAGCTTCTTCCACAATGTCCTCCAGAAATGTCCCATGAACTTTGTATCCCTATCTGAAACTATACTCCTTGGCAAGCCATGAAGTCGAATGACTTCTTTGAAAAACAGGTTCGCGATGTGAGTCACGTCACTAGTTTTCTGACATGGGATAAAATGAACTAAATGTATGAGGATGATAAGATGAATTAAATGTCAAGTTAGTCCCCAGCTTCTTCCACAATGTCCTCCAGAAATGTCCCATGAACTTTGTATCCCTATCCAAAACTATACTCCTTGGCAAGCCATGAAGTCGAATGACTTCTTTGAAAAACAGGTTCATGATGTGAGTCACGTCACTAGTTTTCTGACATGGGATAAAATGAACTAAATGTCTGAGGATGATAAGATGAACTAAATGTCATGTTAGTCCCCAGATTCTTCCACAATGTCCTCCAGAAATGTCCCATGAACTTTGTATCCCTATCCAAAACTATACTCCTTGGCAAGCCATGAAGTCGAATGACTTCTTTGAAAAACAGGTTCGTGATGTGAGTCACACCACTAGTTTTCTGACATGGGATAAAATGTGCCATCTTGGAAAATCTATCCACCACCACAAATATTGAATCACAACCTCTTTGTGTTCTTGGCAACCCCAATACAAAATCCATGCTAATTGCATCCCACGGCCTTTCAGGTATGGGAAATGGTTGATAAAAACCTGCATTCTGCTTCCTTCCCTTCGAATGCTGGCAAATTTTGCATCTGTCTACAAATCTCTTGACCTCTGACCACATTCCTGGCCAAAAGTATGATTCACTCAGATTTGCAAATGTTTTTTCATGACCAAAGTGTCCGACCAATCCTCCACTGTGTTTCTCCTTCAATAGATTCTCCCTCATGGAGCAATTTGGAATACACAGCTGATTGCCTTTAAATAACAATCCTTCCTGGATCATGTATTCATCCCACTGGCTTCTATCTCTGAGAACTAGATTCTCAGCTGCTTCATACGCTTCCTTGAAGTCTGGATCATCTGTGTACATGTCTCTGAGATCATCAAAACCCAATGTTTTGACTTTGAATTCCTGCAACAGCAAACACTTCCTGCTCAAAGCATCAACAACTTTGTTAGAAGTACCAGAAATATGTTTAATCACAAATGTAAAATTCTTCATGTATTCAACCCACTTAACATGCCTCTGATTCAACTTCTCTTGTTGAGTCACAAACTGTAATGCATGGTTATCACTATAAAAAACAAATTCCTTTGGAATCAAATAATGCCTCCACTTTTTCAATGCCTAAATGATGGCATAAAATTCCTTGTCATAAGTAGAGTACTTCAACTTCGCTTCATTCAGCTTCTCACTGAAATATGCTATTGTCCTATCATCTTGACTCAAGACCGCTCCTATCGAAAATCCGCTTGCATCACACTTTACTTGAAATGTCTTTTGAAAATTAGGCAACACCAGAATTGGTTGTTCCGTAATTTTCCTTTTTAGCAGGTTAAAACTCTTCTCAACTTCTTCTGTCCAGTGAAAAGATTTATGTATTTTCTTCACTGTATCCATCATTGCTGCACTAATTCCACTGAAATTCCTGATGAACTTTTGGTAGAAACTAGCTAAACCGTGAAAAATTCTCACCTCAAATATGTTCCTCGGTGATGGCCAATTTTTAATTACCTCCACCTTATCTAGATCAATCCTCAATTCATTTTCCTAAATAACAAATCCCAAGTAAATGAGCTCTGTCTTCATAAATGAGGATTTCTTCATGTTTATCAACAACTTCTCCTGCTGTAGCTTCTGCATCACTGTGGCCAAATGCTTCAAGTGCTCTGCCACTATCTTACTGTAAACCAGTATGTCATCCAAATACACAATGACAAACTTCCCGATGAACTCCCTCAGGACTTCGTTCATCAACCTCATGAAGGTACTTGGAGCATTTGTCAAGCCAAACAACATAACAAGCCATTCATACATCCCTTCATTTGTTTTGAATTCTATCTTCCACTCATCACTTTCTCTCATGCGAATCTGATGATATCTGTTTTTCAAATCAATCTTTGAAAAATACTTTGCTCCACTTAAGCAATCCATTAAATCATCCATCCTCGGCAATGGAAATCTGTACCTGATTGTTATCTTATTGATCGCTCTCGATTCGGTACACATCCTCCAGCCCCCATATTTCTTTGGACTGAGTACTGTTGGAACAACACACAGACTCAAGCTTTCCCTGACCAAACCTTTTTCCAACAACTCCTGGACTTGTCTTTTGACCTCTTCATTCTCTTGCAGCGTCAATCTGTACACGGATTTATTTGGTAAACTGGCTCCTGGTATGAGATCGATATGATGACTCACACTTCTGATCGGTGGCAATGAACGAGGTAATTCGTCCACTATAATGTCAGCGAACTCTTCCAGCAGTTCCTGAACCTCCTCTGGTAAATCATCCACTCTTGTGCTAGTCAAAACAATTTTCGATTTCCTGACCACAATGAATTGTGGTTCCTCCTTCTTCTTCACCTCAGTAAGAAGTTCCTTCCCACTCATGAGAAGTACAGTGTTGCTCACTTCCAGTTTCACCTCCTTATCCTTAATTGGAAGCAACATGTGTGTCCTCCCATTGTTTTCTAAGGTGTATGTGTTCATCCTTCCATCATGAATCACATTTCTATCATATTGCCATGGTCTACCCAGCAATAGATGACAAACATCCATAGGAATAACATCACACAAGATTTTATCATTATATCCTCCTATCTTAAATTCAACTAAACATTGTTTAGTGACAGTTACCTAGTGTCCTTTTTGTAGCCATGAAACTTTGTATGGGCTCGGATGATCAATCGTCTATAGCTACAGCTTCTCTACCATCTCGATCGAAATGAGATTATCTGTGCTACCACTGTCTATAATGACCTTGCACACCCTGTCCTTGGTCTTGCAAGCAGTCCTGAAAAGTCTGGTCCTTTGGACTGAACTCTCCACTTCCTTCTCAGGCGTCAAAATAACTTTCCGCATCATCAATGATCTTCTGCCTTCAGCGTCTTCCCCCTCAACATCTCGCCTCTGTGCTTCAGTGATGTGAGTCTCTCCAACCTCTTTCTTTTTATCTGGACACTCATAAGACTTGTGCCCATTTTTTCCACACGTGAAGCATGTGATTACTCCACCTCTTCCTCTTCCTCTACCTCTGGTACGAGGAAACCTATTATTATCAGCATACCCTCCTCTTTGCTCAGTATGTTGTCCTCTCTGTTCAGCATATTTCTGCCCTCGCTGTGAGGTTCCACCTCTCTATGTCCGTGTTTGAGGTTTCTTCCAGTCTTCCTTGGGCTTCTGATATTTTTCTTGGGCAACCGATTTGCCTCTGGGATGACTTCTGCCTCGGCCCCTTTGACTCTGCTTTCGTCTCAGATTCTCTTCATCTTTCATAGCCATCTAATAAGCATCCTCCACCGTTCAAATGGTTACCATGATCATCTCATCTTGAATGTCATACCTCAGGTCATTCATGTATCTGGCAACTTTCTCATCATCGCTCTCCCGATGACCTGCTCTGATGTTCAGTCTGTAGAATTCCTCAGTGTATTATTTCACTGTCATCATCTTCTGTCTCAGGTTCTGCATTCTCCTGAACAGAGTAATTTGATAGTCCCTGGGGATGAATTTCACTTTCATCTTCGCAATCATCCTGTCCCAGCTCTTGATTTTCTGCTTGCCCTTGCAGCGTCTGTCAACTTGTAGCTCATCCCACCACAATGTTGCATGTCCTTTTAACCTCATGACAGCATGCCTGACCTTCTTATCTTCTTCAACATATTCATAGTCGAAGTATGTGTTAAGAGTTCTAATCCAGTCTAGAATCTCTTCTGCATCCAAGTTTCCCTCATAAACTGGAATGTCCATCTTTGCTTTTGCACCCATCCTTGCAATAACTTTGATTAAACGTTCATTTACTGCATCCTCGGCTGCAACTTCTTCTTCACGTTCAAATTCAACTTCACTTTCAGAATCACTAAGATCCTCAACGCCAACTGTGCGTCTTTGTGTTGTCTCCATGTCTTCAAGTCTGGCTCGTAGATCACGCATTTCTCTCTCCATTTCTAGATTATGCACTTGCCTACCCCTTCTCCTCAGGTTTTCCCTTTCCTCTGGGTCAGGTGATTGCCTATCCCTTCTCCTTGGCGGCATGGTGAATCCTTCCCTTCTCTATTACAGAAAGAAAAGACTCTTTCTTGGGCTCTAGTACCACTTTGACATAGGCGCGCTCTTCAGGCACGTCTGCTCACAGGATCTTCCCTTTACCACGGCCCAAAGAACTCAATTGTTCCTCTATTTCCCTATCGGGAAATCTACACCCATAGAAATATCACTCAATCCCTCTCGTTTCAATCGGGAGATCGGACTTCACGGTATCGCAAGGTCGATGGATGAGTGTTGGATTCTCAAAACCCCGAACTCTGACACAAGTCAACACTGACCTTTTCCGGTCTCCTATCAGGACTTTCCCTATCGCGATTTCGCCACTCGCGATATCAAGCACTTTGTTTCTCCAACTCCCGAGTCACGATATGATGAAACTTCGATGAGCTCGCGGATTTTGACTTTTCAACGACCCCTTATCTCGTCGGGACTTCAGACTTCGCGGGATCATGAATCCTAATGTCAATATTTCGGGACTTCTCGCTGCGAGATCCCGATGAGATGTGCCACCTGTCCACTCGCCTGCTCCACTGTGACCCACACTATTCCCTTTAGCTGTCGGGATATCGCATATTGTGATTCCAAATTGCAAGAGTATCCTGTCCTCAGGACCTCCGAAACGCCAAACCCCGACTTCGTCAGATCTTTCGACATGCGTCCCAAATGATGGAAAGTTCATATCGAACCTTGGACTTCGCCAAATGGAAAATCAAAACCACTCATTCCTATGAACCCCGATGACCAATTCTCCGATCGAACGGTCAACCGGCACGTGTCTTACCTGAGATCCATGGCTATGATCCCTTCACTGTTTCGAGACTCAAAAAGGTCTCGAGTTCTTGACCTTTGAATTCCCGATATACCGATGACTCCTGATTCCTGCCACCTGTCCCAACAGATGGACGGCTCTGAGCTTGTCGGGATTTCCACGATGGATTTGCCCGATATTTGGTCCACGGGATTCCCAATTTCCCGAACCCTGACGCCTCAATATCCCGATGCTTCTCGGGGTTTCCACCCTACTCACGAAGATTTAAACCCTGCACAACTCCTGTCAAATGGACGGTTGACAAGTAATCGTTTGATGATCCAACGGCTCACGATCCCTAGAGCTTAAACTCCGGACATAACCGTATCCTCCTTACTTCTTTGGCATATCTGACGGCTGGGGGGATTTCACAAATCCTCTCCGCAAGATCCTGACCATCGATCTCTCCTCCTCGATACATTCGCAAAGTGAATCAAGGACTCTTTCCCGGACTTAATCACCTGTGACACAAAACTCCATCGCCTTGAGTCACTCGATATACTCCAGCTCCTTATGCTACCTCCAATAGCTTCAAAGGATTTATCCCTCCTGAGCTTTCTCATGACTCTGAATCTTCGAGAAGATTTATGCACACACTCCTTGCGGCAACTCTCAGACACTTCCAAGTGCTGAATACCTTCGACTCTGCGCACTCCTACAGCAACAGTCTCTCACACCTTACTTAGGTTCGCAACCCTTAAACTTTTCTTAGCTTGCGCACTCCTTGCATGGCTCTTATAACTTCATTTCACTTCTGGGTGAAGGAGAACAAGAGTTAAACTATCTGAGCCTGTTGTCAACGCACTCCTTGCAGACAACTTCAACTGCACTCCTTGCAGGAATCCTTGCTCAGATAGAGAAACAATTGAAACTCATTTCTCCTACTTCATTTCTCAGATTTCAAACACTCAGCAAGAAATAATTCATACATAGCATGTAAAACAAATACATAACAAGAAGTAAATACTCATGAGCATAGCATTCAACATACATACACAGAGAACAAACACAAAACCATGGATTTGAATTAAACTCTTCTATTAATTCAAGCTCTGTACATGGGTGTTCTTCCACAGCTCTCTGCATGTTCTTCTTCTCAATGCTCAAAATTATGTTACAATACACAATGAGGGTGTCTATATCCCGTTTCCCTCTTTCTTTCTAAACTGTCTAATCTAATATTAAATTCTATCTACCTATTTCATCTCAACATAAATGACTCTATCTACTTCAGACGAGAGCGGGACGCTCAAGGTCTGATTACATTTCACAAGTGCGCTTCATCTTAATGGCTCATTTAAGATTGCGCAACAACTTCAAGGTGTTTTCAAAATTTGTGTTGGTGCTTGTCCAGTTGTTCGATTTTCTCCGCACTGGCTCGCTTGATGTGGGAGATGCTCCTGCATCACTATTCAATGTTGTAGTTATCGAATGCGATGGCCTAGAATGTGGATTGGCTCCGCCATGAGAGCACCCTCGTCTGAGACCTGAAAATAACTCATGTCCAAACATATGTGTAGGATCACTAATACAATGTCTCAAATCAGATGCATGGAATACATCATGCATATGCCTCAAATAATTAGGGAAGGCTAATCGATAATCCAATGGTCCTTTCCTTCCCACAACCTTATCGAACTCTTTTTCTATCTATCCGCAAGAAAAATATCTCACCAATTTCATAATGGCGATCAACATGATGCGTATAAGGATAACTCTTTTGTCGATCCTCCACTTCCTTAATCCTCTATCTTAATGATTGAATTTTTCCTTCTATTTCTTGGATCACTTCCGGTCCTTCCAGGATCTTGTCCTCAAGTTGATCCCAAACTCAACGGCGTCTATCATGATTTCCCGTAAAGAAACTCAAAGATTCCATTTTAGTCATACTTTGGTAACTGTTAGGGTATGAAAACTCTATCAGTGGAAAGAAGTCTTTCCAACATTTTTGTTGGTCCATTACATACATACACAAAATATCTTCCAAATATGGTTCATTCTTTTTGTTTGTCTGTCTGTCTCTGTGTGATCAGATGTGCTAAAATTTAGTTGTGTTCCCAAGGCCTCTTGGAAACTAGTCCAAAATCATCCTGTAAACACAGATCCTTGATCGGATATGATCATTTTTGGTACACGATGTAACCTTACAATATCGTGGACAAAAACTCTGGCTATGTATGACGCTTGAAATGTTGTACATAAATGAATAAAGTGTGCACTCTTCATCAGAGTGTCAACTACCATGAAAATCGAGTCATGTATCCTTGCCTTTAGTGGAAATCCAACAATAATGTCCATCAAAATGACTTCCCATTTCAATTCTGAAATAATGTGTGGCTATCATAATCCTACCAGATGTTTATGTTCAGCTTTCACTTGCTGACATTCTAGACATCTCACCATGTAACTAAATATGTCTACTTTCATTCCCTTCCAGAGGAACGAAGGCTTAAGATCTTCCTTCATCTTCATGACTCCCGTATGAGCCTTGAACACTACTCTATGAGCTTCGCTCAAAATAAAATTTCTCAATTCATCATTAGGAGGTACGTAAATACTTCTATTAAATCTTAATAATCCATTGTAGTATGAAGAACAACCTTCGAATTTCGGTACCATCATGGTATCTTGTCCAATATTTTCCTTAACCCCTTTATACCATTCATCGTCGATCTGTATAGTTAGAATATTTTCTCGAAGATTCGTCTTAAGATGTATTACCGAGAATATGCATGGCCTCCAACTCAACGCATCTTCCACTTTCTTCACCATGCCTTTTATGTAAGTAATCTCGAAGTCGTATTCACTAAGTAATTCTGACCAACTCCTATGTCATGTGTTCAAGTCACTCTGCATAAATATGTGCTTCAATCCACAATGATCTGTCTTTAATTCGAATTTTTGTCCAATCAGATAGTGTCTCCAAACTCTCAAGGAGTATACAATTGCCAATAAATCCAAGTCATGTGTTGCATAGTTCTCCTCATGCTTTCTCAATTTCCTTGAAATGTAAGAGATCACTCGACCATCTTGCATCAATACTCCACATAAACCTTCCTTGGATGCGTCTGGGCATACCAATAATTCATTTTCCATGTTGAGGTATTTTAGTATCGGCGATGTCATCAAAAACTCCTTGAGACTTTGAAATGATTCTGCACATTTCTCGGTCCATAAAAACTTCTTGTTTTTCTTCTGCAATTCCGTGATCGGATTTGCTATCCCTGGAAAAAAAAAACCTTCGACGAACCGTCGGTAATATCCCCCTAAACCAATAAATCTGTGTATTGCTTGTACTTTTGTCGATACAATCCATTCCATAATAACCTCTGCTTTCATTGGATCCACAACGATACCTTACCTAGATATGATATGTCCCAAGTAATGAATCTTTGATTGGTAAAACGAACATTTCGAAAACTTCTCGTACAATTTGTTTTCTTGTAGACACTATAGTACCAATCATAAATGTTCATCATGTTCCTCTTTCGTCTGAGAATAAATTAGTATGTCATCAATAAATACTTGAAAAAAATTGTCCAAGTATTCACGGAACACCCCATTCATCAATCTCGTGAATACCTAGGGGCGTTTTTCAGTCCAAACGGTAGAACTGTAAACTCATAGTGTCTGAACCTCATCTTAAATGTAGTTTTAGGAATATCTTCCCGTTTAATTCATAACTGGTGATATCTTGATCTCAAGTCAATATTTGAAAACACACTCTCTCCCTTCATCTGAGCAAACAAATCGTCTATTCTTGGCAATGAATATTGGTTATTGATCATCGCTTTGTTTAATTGACAGAAGTCAATACAAATCTGCCATGATCCATCCTTCTTTCTTACGAAATAACTGGTGCACCCCAAGGTGACACACTTGGACAAATAAGTCCCAAGTCCAACAATTCCTTCAATTGCATTTTCAACTCCTGTAACTCAAGTGTTGACCTCTGATATGGCGTTCTTCCTATTGTTTCAGTTCTAGGTTTCAATTCGATTGTAAACTCCAACTCTCTTCCAGGCAGAAAACCTGGTAACTCTTTTGGAAACACATCTACAAACTCTCGTACTACTGGAAGGTTTTCTAATCCTTCTGGCTTGCCTTTTTCATTTAGTGTTAAGATTGCATATAGCTTACATCCCTTACGCATGCTCTTTTGTAGCTATAGGGAAGAAATGAATCTCAAGGAAAATCCCTGGTTTCTTCCTACAATCACTCTTCTTTGTCCCACATCATTTGTCAAACTTAATTGTTTCATCTTATAGTTGAGTATCACACCATGCGATTCCAACCATCCCATATCGATCACTATGTCATACGATCCTAAGATTGTGACATATAGGTTTTCCTTTGTTACAAAATATCCCAAGTGAATTATACATTATGTAACCTTTCCTCCAACATTTTGTTTGACACCCGATGCCATTTCTATGCATCTAAAATCGTCCTTCTTGACTGCCTTTACCTTAATTCTCTTTAGTGTTGCACTAGAAATAAAGCTCTTTGTGGCACCTGGATCTATCGAAATACTGGAAGTTTGGTCAATGATTGTACCTGACTTCTCGAGCATGGTGGACTAGTGCTCAGCCTAACTTTTATTAATCGCTGCATGACTCCCATGGGCCTTGCCCAATATCCAACTGTAGTGGGTCATGTTGATCCGACCGCTTCGACCTTCTCAAATAGACAGTCTGTCTAGTAATGTGACTCTCCACATGTCCAACATTTGTTCTTCAGTCCAGTACTCCTGGTCCCTGAAGCAGAAGTTGTTGTGCTCTTGATGTCATATGTACGGTTGGTCTAGAATGAGTCATTCCCTGACCCACACTGCATATCTCTTCCTCATCTATGAGGGCCTCCTGGACTACATCGTGCAATGTCTGAGGCATTAGGATTCATACCCTTGCACGAATGTTGAAGTTAAGGCCAAAAACAAACTTGTTGACCTTCAACTTCTCCATGCTCATATGTGGGGCATACCTAAGTAGCTCCATGAATCCGGACTCATACTTTCGCATTGTACGACCACCCTGTCATAAGGCATTAAACTCATTAAGTTGACACTCAATGAATTCCTCGGAAAAGTATCTCTCCCCGGAATCGTTCCTCGAACAACTCCCATGACACGTCTTCGATGACCATGTTTAGTTGAGGTAGGAGCGTCTTCCACCATATAAGAGCACTCCCTTTTAGTTTAAATACCACCATGAATACCTTCATATTGGAGGTGTAATCACGAAGTGTGAAGCACATCGCCATATTCTCCAACCCTGCCTCGACGGGTGAGCCGTCTGTGGCTCCCATGAGCTCAGAACTTAAATTTATTGAGTTCTCTTAGTACACTACTTCTAACTACTAGAGGGCATTGTAAACCCTTATTGGTTCCAGACATCTTTCCCTCATCTTGCTCAAGACGACTGATCAAAGCCTCTAACATCCTCTGAAAGGATTACATCATCCCTACGATAGTTTCCACATTGACCTGCTCCTCCTCAACATTTTTCTCATCCTTATAAGGATTAGTTTCCTCTGGCGTGGATACAATAAAAGTATGCATACCCCATTTCCCTAGACCACGATGTCTACTCATTCAATGTCCTCTAACCATGATTGTCGCATGGAAAATTTCAAAATTTATTAGTGATATGATTTTAATCAAAATTTTAACACAGTAGAAGGCATAACGGTCCAATGTCGCAGGATTGAACCCGCTCTAATATCATATGTAACAACCCCTCTGTCACAACAACAATTAGTGATGTACAAATAGGTAAATAATTTTTTTTGAAAGAATCGTTAGTACAAGTGACACCCATCACGACGTAAATTAATAACTATTCAATCAATTTCATCACAATCAATAGAAAGAAACTTCACTATTATCCAATCAACCATATCTCAAGATTATAACATAAGGAAACTACCCACCTAAACTATCCTGCATGGTCAGGACCTCCAAGACACATAAGCAACGCTCAAGTCCATGATTCATTTGATTGATTTTGACCACTTAAGGTCTCAGGACTGGTGACTATTCTGAGAAACAAGGAAGTATCTAAATCCCATTAATTCAATCATACACCACTACACAAGACTAGAATTATCGGCATACTTAATCATCAATTCATCATAGTTAAAATAATAATCTACTCTACTTAATAAATTCTTTAAGAAACAATTGAGCGTAAATGAGTAATTGGATTTTACATAAAGAATAATAACCCAAAGAGCATAAGTAAAAATCTTAGTCTCATGTAGCTCAACTATTCATCTTCATACCCCAAATGGGGTGACACATGGGCCACATGGGGCAACAGATGGGGCGATTACGAGGGCAATTAAATCCCCTCCCCACCACCCTCCCCCCCGTCCAGTCGTGATGGTTAGTCTACATGAGCGCCAAGGTTTAGTGCGTTGGGCCTTAATGGAGGCCCAAGCTCAGCTCCTCAGATTCAGTATGATTTCGGTTATGGCCATTTCATCGGCACTAATGGCCACCAGAGCCATCAATTCCTCCACCCTCCTAGTCTTTTCACCATGCGGGAAGTTTTATATTAGGCACTCATGCCCAAAGCACAACATCATTTTGCTAGTTTTGTTCCAAGATTTATCTTTCTCAACTGGAATTTCATTGTTCCTGGTGCTCTACATAGCCATGCCATGAGAAAGAGGCAAGCCTCGACAAGGGCCATCCTACTATAGCAATTTTGGCTGACACAACTACCGAGGGCCTGCCTCTCGAGCTCTCACTCCAAGCAGGGACCATACGAGTTCTTCTGGGAAGAATTGGTTTACAGATGCTCCTCCAGAGCCTCACCCTTCCAACATAGAGGGTCTCCATGGAACACACTACAACATGGGACATGCCTCTCGATATCTCATACCAGGAAAGGACCATCCAGGTTCCTCTGGGAAAAATTGGTTTTCACAGGCTCAACCAGAGCCTCGTCCTCCCAGTACAGAGAGTTTCCATGGTGGATGCCCGATGGAAGAAGAAATTTCTCCCAATTGGGAATAATTTCTACCTTTCCTACCATCAACTGACCTACAGGACCAACCTGCCACCTGCACCAACATTCCCTTTTAGGAGTCAATTGCTACAGGTTGCATTGTGGAAGAGGAAGTCTTACCTCCGGAGGGCCACTCAGGACAAAATTTCATCACCACCATGGACGAAAACCTTGTCACAGATTGTGTTATTGAAAATGAATTTGTTGTTGCCACCATGGATGAAGAACAGGCTCAAGATGACCATATTCACCTAGCTCCAAACTCCTATAGACTCACGGAAGACCACCTGGTCTTAATATTTGAGATGAGAAGTGACCTGGCAGAAAAACACCACCACCAAAGTTTCTACAACAAGCATCTAGACGCCTTGTCTGATTATTTTTCAAGTGAGCCTAAGAAGGGTCACTTCTTGACTAGATGCCAACCCTTCAACTTCAGACTCTGTAAAGATGGAATCTCGGGCTCGCCCCATGTCTAACATTCTCACAGGTTTTTCTCTGGTTTAATGGCTAAGTTTTTTCAATTTTTTCCTACCTTAGTCTCTGGTTCATGTTTAATAGGTTCGGGTCCGATAGGTGGTCAGGGCACTCAGTCCACTTCCTTTTCTAGTTTCCACGATAGTGGAAGCACATGTGGAAAGTCCCCTTGTCTATATGTTGACAATTGTCGTTTTTTCTTAAAATTTTGGAACTATGAACAATTGTACTGTCCATGCGTTCTGGTTTCCACTATGGTGGTAGAAAAGTTGGCATGCTATCATGTACATTTAGACACACAAGTTTTATACTAAGGCAAAGTAATATATATTTTAATTTACCAAAAAAAAAAAAACTATGCATCTTCATATTAAGGAATATCTTCTAAGAATATATATTAGGAATTTAAAGGATAAAATTATATATTCATTTGCAAGAAACCACAAGAATATCAATCCTATTAAGGAATATATTAACTTAGATGCTACTTTAGATTATGTATCCAATTTATAAAACTAATAAAATCAATCATAAATGGAAATTAATAAAAATTCTACTGCTACCTCGGATGGGGTGCCACGAAGCACAGAGTAGCCATGTAGCATAGGCCAGAGCTCAGTCATTAATATGGCAGGTCGACTCCCCCCCCTCACCATTAAATGGGAGATTGCCATAACTTCTCGTCGAGAGGTGAAGGATTTCTCACTCGTGCGAGAAATGTGTCGGCCATGAGATTCAGTGGATGTGAGGTGCTGGTGACAATGATCATGTTGACCCTTTGCGTTATCATCCAGCAAAGATGAATTTGGAGCCATTTCACCTAGGCATCACACCAACCTAGTGTCTCTGCGCACTGGTGCAGCTACAACAACTACCAGAGGGCCTCCAACACACTTACGTTTCTCATTAATAACCTACATTGCTCCTCCATTCCAAGGGAAAGAGGCAGGTCGCGTTGTAGCCCTACCTGGCACAACTTCGTCGCTCGGCAGAGGAGGAGGAAATAATTGGAGTGGGCATTATCCATAGACCACACTCATTGTAGGGAGAAGGATAGGATTCCCCCAATGGCATATGTGGAGGAGGTGATTCTAGAGGGAACCAATCCAATTCCCTCTGTAATCCCTCCTCTTCATTGTCTCAGATAATTGGCAACCCCCCAGCCGATTTCCAGTAGGCACTAGTGCACCAGACACAGATGAGCATTTGCGGGAGGCAAGGGATGCTTACAATTGTATAATTGAGGAGGAACTCCCCGCGAAATTCCTCCATCTTGACCCCGAGGATGCCACGCATCCAAGCAAATTCAAAAATTCAAGCACAACGGAGACAGTCGAGGAGCATGGGATGGAGGAGAGGTTCATTTTAATTTCCTGTCCATTTTAATTTTCATGGTTGTTATGAACAGTGTTGCATAGACTTAAGTTCACCACCTGGCATGGTTTCCGTTTGGCAGGGCAGATGGTGGACCGCTAATTTTGACATTGACATCACAGTCTACCAAATGTCCCGGTTTCCGCTAATTCGGCGGGACAATTGGCAGACTGTTGTTATGTGCTTTATTCTATTGGAAACGTTTTAATAGGATCTACCTCTCATTTTATTCACAAAAAAAATAAAAAATTATATTGCTTGCCTATCCATTTTAAAAGAACTAAGACGTTCAATCATAACAACAATATGGAAAGATTCCAAGGCTACCTTACATTTCCATTGCAAGAAACTATAAGAAGTTCAAACCCATAATTAATAATTAGATAAGATAAATTATATTCTATCTTGCATATCCATGTATAAGGATAATTAAAGAAGATCAGTCTTATTTAAACAATAAAAATAAAGAACCCAATGTTGACTTATAAGCCCAATTAAAACAACTAAGGGAAGACCCAACAATAATATAAGAATCCAATGTCAACTTACAATTCCATTCAAAGGTATTAAGGAAGACCAAATCTTATTTCAACCATATGTAAGAATGCAATTGCTATCTTAAAAAAATATTAAAGGAGTTAAGGGAAGACCAACCGTAATAAGTAAATGATAGAAGTCAAATATCCTATGTACCCATTTAAGAGAATAAAGAGAGACCAAGTCTTTTAACAATATATAAAGAACTCAATACTAATTTACTATCCATTTAATAATTAATAAAATCAAGTCTTATTAAACCATAAATAAAGCACTCACATGCTAACTTATAAATCCATTTAAAAGTTTAGGAAGAAAAATCTTAATTGACCATGAACAAATAATATTAAGAGGCTAAATCACATATCCATAGTAAGGAACAAAGAAGGAGTTCCAAAATATATCCCAGCCCCTGATTAAGTGTGCAGAAAAATCTGAAGTTTGTTCCAGACCTCAATCTGGCACTTAATCCGACTCTCCATCCGACACTTAATCCAACACTAATTTCTGATAATTTAAATTAAATTCAACATGCAACAAAAATGATTTTATTAATTGCATAGCCTCAGAGGAAGGAACAATAATTGATGCACGGTCTGTCAAGAAGTGGCAGTGACAGGTAAGAGGTGAGTGGACGTGTATACGTCAAGCCAATCAAACAATTACAAAAATCACCCTTCTTGGTGTTTACTCTACGAATAATACCATTGTTTTTAAATGTGGAAAATCAATACAAAAACAGTTAACTAGAAATGGAAAACCAAACATGAATAGGTTAAATAACACTTTTAATTTCAAGAGGGACGTTGTCATACATAAATTAATACGACATCTGATCCAGACCTTGATCCGAAACTTGTTTTGGACCTTGAAACAACAATTGTTTTTTATAAATTCAAATTTAAAATTTCAGGCAACGAAGACATTT
This sequence comes from Picea sitchensis, assembly GCA_010110895.2. Classification (NCBI taxonomy): domain Eukaryota; kingdom Viridiplantae; phylum Streptophyta; class Pinopsida; order Pinales; family Pinaceae; genus Picea; species Picea sitchensis. The sequence goes on from SNQJ01S0012554.1 coordinate 83,317, forward strand.
CAGAAATGATGAAGCCTGAAGGAAGGGACAGTAAATAAACAAAGAGGTACTCAGGAAGGAAAATCTATTGTTGCAGCCCCAAATTCGGTGCACGAATTATAATACATCGAAATTAAAATTAAGAAAACAATAATAAACAAAACAAAAATCACTCAATTAATTTTTGGTATTGTTTTCTAAAATACATCAAGGAAATCCACAACTACAGAGTTGCAATCCTTGACAACAATCACTAAAGAAAAAATTTCATAAGCTTCTACAGGTTGGGCAGCAAGGAAATCCCCACATTTCGTTTCCAGAAATAAATTAACATACTGAGATCTTTAAAAATTCCCTCTTCAAATTTGTATAGGTCGCTTTGCCAAAATGAATTTATAAGATCAACTACCAGTCATACAACATCCTACAGTGAACCAATAGAACACCAAAATCAAGATTTGCAAAAATAAATCAAGGATAAGGGAAGAGGAAGAACAATCGCTCAAATTGGACATTTCTAGGTTGTTCAAAGGATTGACAACGAACTCAGATTTTAAAATTCCGGACTACTTACGTAGTTAAATATATGCCAGCTACAATTCGTTTTGGGTAGTTGTTTGAACAAGACGAATAAATTTTAAAAATTATAATAAATAATCAAAGGCAACAAACATAAGGAGGTTTGAAGTTCTAAGAGGTGGAAGAAATTGACTATGCACAATTAATCAGTTTGCATTCCATTTTGTAAGTTTAAATTTGTTCCATAACTAGAGTAACATCTAAAACACAACAATCATAAGATTCCTAATTTACATTTTTCAAAATTGCAACGATAAAATACCAGACTATAAATTGGTTGACAACATCAAAGAACTCTAAATTGGTACTTCCATTTTAATTAGCAATGGTTACAGAGTCTCCACAAAATTCTTATTCGAGGAAGAATTTTAACCATTTCACAGTGAAAACTAATCTACGATTTCAATTTGGGAAAGAGGTTTAACAACACATAAATGAAAATTCTTACAACACCGTAAACAAAGTTTTTATCTCAGAAGTTGAATCCACATTAGTAATCACAAGGGTTATCATTCTTTAGGGTTTTTCCCAAACACAACCATATATAATACAAATCTTCTCAACATGCAACATGAGACATTTCTGCATAAATTGCATCTATGAAAATAATAAATTAATTAAAAATCCGATATGCAATCACTGGAAGAAACTAAGAAATTAGCATTACGTATGTATATATCCTGGCAACCATTAATCATTTTGAGAAATCAAGATGACAACAATTTTTAGAAATTTATTTTCTAGATTTCAATAAAAACTATCCAGGACTTGTCAATCCAAGTTTATAATTACAATTAGTTTATGGTGAATTTGCAAGAACCTTATTATATAGATTAAATCCTAGTACAAAATTCAAATCTACTAATAAGAGTACCATAACCGACGATGAAGAAATCTGAAAATGTTCTTCAGCAAATGGCGCTCTGTCCTTTCTCTCGTTTGCTAATCGTTGAGACTTCACTGGTACCTCCCAACCAATGCTAGGGGTACTCTTCTTCCTCCTTAGTCCCCCGGTCCGCAAAGGGGCCAAACACACACACAACCAGGAATACTCTAGCTCCAAGATTTCCTTGCAAGGTAGAGCCACCACTCTAGATCAATCTTGGTATCCCAACTCTCACAAGTAAAACCAGTCAAAATTAGTTTGGCAACATAACTTTACCAATAACCAGTGTGATCCCTTTCCCATCTAGACCATTTTCTTTATAGGAATTTCCTCACTGACACTGTCCACATGCACAATTAATTGTCTTTTTAATTATATAAATTATGATTATTCATCCTCTCCCCAAGTTGCACAAGTAATTACATATTTTATTTTAATTAAAAATCCATTTCCCTCACATTTCCCAAATGTGTTCCTTAAATCTCTCCTAGTTGTCTCTTTATTCCCTAGATTCTCATTTAATGAATGACTCCTTACTAAATCTGAGTTAGATTTAAAATATGAGTCTTCTTCGAGTTAGACTAGTGGTAGCTAGACTCTAGATACCATTTTATGTGTACACATATTCTCTCATGCTTTATTCCTTTCTTATTTTAAAGTTCCATTTTGGTATTTTCCTGCACACATGTGCATTATATCAAATCTTTAGATTTATCTCACTTCTTCTTTAGATTGGTTTATCTCTAATCTTTTTTCTTAACATTTTATTTTAGGCCCTAACTAAACTTAGACTTAGGCTTTGTCTTAGAATAGAATTAGGTTTTTATGGGGATTTAGAATTAATAAAATTACTCATTAATTAATAAATTTAAATCCGACAATGTCAAATCAATTCATTGTTTTCTAGGCCACCTAGATTCATTGACTCAATTTTTTAAATTAGGCAACATTCCCTTCAAGACGCACTCTCATTCTCCAAGGGTGCCACTCGCCTTTTGACTAGTTTTGGTAGCTCTCCAACCCTTGAAGTCAACACTCCACTCGGGCGATCTTGTGAGAGAATAAGGGCTTCTAAGAAATAAGGACGCTGCCTTATTGTGCGCCCCTTAGAAATCTTTGTGAGTGATTTTCTTAGTCTTCCCTCACAACATCATGGATCTCTCGAACTAGGTAATCGCTAACCTACAATTTGAGTCACGGGGGGAGTGCTAGCAGGCTGTGTCATGGAATTTGCCACACCCCTCCACCAATGTCTGGTTTTCTGTGCATAGCTCATTTACTCCTTATGTGAGTGAGATTAGAAAACATTCGTCAACCTGCATCCATCGGCAAAACAATGTCAATGATCCATATGCAAAATCGTACTATAGTCAATCATATGTCACATATGCATAAAATGAAATACTCAAACCAAATACAATCCACTCCCTGACTCAATATGGAGTCCAAGGAGGTCCATTGATGCCCTCAACATCTATAATCTATCATGTGTCATGCACACTCATGTAAACCCATCAATAACATCTATCAATACATATATCAAGTAACAATAAATCACAGCCCATCACATCATCATGTAAAATCCATAGTCGAAAAAAATAACATTGTATTACAACCGGATCACTTACACACAAGTGTCCTCAAAAAATTAGTCAATAACATGTGCTCAGTAGAGTGGGGTGTTACACCCACTTTTTTTTTTATTTAGCTTTACATAAAAAAAAAATTGAAGCTTTACTTACAATAAAATAAAGTGATTTAGTAGTTTCCCACTTTTTTTGGGGGTAGCTTTACTTAAAAAAAAAATATTATAACTTTACTTATAAGAGAGTGACTTATTATTTTCTATTTGAACTTTCAAAGGGTGTGTATTAATAATGAGTTTATATATCCCTTTCTATTCATGTTTTAATAAAATTGTGGTCCACTATTATCAAAATAAAGGTGAATTATTATTCTCAAAATGTGGTCTACTATTTGGTGAATCAATATTCTCTCAAAGTGTGTAACGTAAAATTATTGTCAACATTATCAAATTAAAGTTGAATTAGTATTCTCTCAAAGTATGTGCAACATAAAACTATTCTCAAAATAAAGGTGAATTAATATTCTCTCAAAGTGTGTGCAACATAAAATTCATTTTTTAAACTACATGTTTTTAAATGCAAAAACAAAATGCATTTAAATCAGTGATATATTCTCCCCCTCTCCTCAAGCATCTACAAGATAAAAGTCTCTTCTTCTTAAATCAGTGTTGCGCGATGAACAGGGGAGGTCTGCTAGGGGTTACCTGGCTAAATAGCGTGGATCTCCATCTGGATGTTGAGTTCACCTTAGAGTGGGACGGTTTCATACAGCATCTGAAGGAAGCAGGGGTTGGCTTACTTGAAGGGCCAGACTCTCTCATATGGACGGGCCGAGAACGTTCAGGCTTACTCTCTCCAAAAAATGTTTACCTCGCTCTGATTACAAATGGCGGGTTTCCTCCAATTGCTAGTTGGAGGCAGCGAATCTGGCGGGGCGACTGCTCATTGAATAAAAAACTATTTGCTTGGCTCCTTTTAGAAAACAAGCTTCTTTTTTGGGACAAGCGGCAAATTCGAGGCTGGACAGGAACGAATCGTTGCATTCTATGCAAGTGCTCCAGCGAATCTGTTCTTCACGTCTTCACACAGTGCTCTTTCCTTCGCGCAGTCTGGGCGCTACTTGCTTCAAAGTTAAAACTTTCCTCTAATTGGTCGGGCGCCAGTGTTCATGAATGCTTCCAGAACTGACATCGCTTTAATAAAATCCATACTATGCTCCCGATTCATCTATGCTGGCAAGTTTGGAAAGCCAGGAATGCGGCGCTTTTTAATGGGATTTCCCCATCTGCACAAAGCGTGTATCATAGTCTATTGGTTGTGGACACTGTCTCTGGAAAGACCAGTTTGAAGCTGCCCTCCTTAAAACACAATTTTATTATCCCATTTGACAAAGCAGTGGCTTGGTTCGATGGAGCATCACAACAGGGTGGAGCTCTTTGTGGGGTCGGCGGCAAAATTGTCCTGAATACCCACACTTGCATTCGTTGGACACTGAACGTAGGTCAGGGTTCAAATATGAAGGCGGAACTTCTAGGCGCATCGGCCTCGCTCATTCTGGCTTGTCGCCACACCGATGAGATGATACTTCTCGGAGACTCAAAAACTACTATAGACCGGCTGAATGGATTGGCTGAATTCAAGGTGGCAGCACTTGAGTGTTGGAAAATGAGAACCAAAGAAGCTACACTCCAGTTTAGAAAGCTCACTTTCACTCATATCTATCGAGAAGAAAACCGTGAGGCAGATTCCCTTTCAAAAAGAGCGTTGCATCTTCGTCCAGGCCAAATTTGTTTTACTATATGGGAGGATGGCAATGAAGGACCAGCCATCAAGTTAATGTTTTGAGTGTTATCTTCAGTTTTCTGCGCAAGCTATAATTGTGCGCTGATTATAGTTGTGAATGGATGTTGTTTTGTTTTGGTCAGTCATGGAACCCGCCAAGTATCTAGTTTTTCGTCTTTGTAAGACATCAGGCCGATAAGACAGTTTTGTATAAATTTATATCCTTATGAATATAAAGAGCATTTTTTTCTCGTGGAAAAAAAATGCAAAAACAAAATGCGACAAAAATGGTATCTTAATATGTTGTACTGACCACAATCAATATTTGAACCTTGGGTGGAGATGGAAAATAAATATCAGGCGCATGCTCTACAACCATGGAGGGAACAATTGGTTCATGTCTAGTTTTTGTGTTAAAAACAAAAAACTTTTCAAATAAATTAAAACATAACCACATTTTAATTATAACTTCAAATCAAACATCTTAAGCGCATCATACTTAAATATTATTTTATCCTCTTAACCAAGTTCATTGATCACATGAAATCTAAAACTATGCAATACATGATTAACAACCAACATGTAATTAATGATTTATAAACATATTTAATTACATATGAAAAAACAACTTAACAAATATTAGTGTGATTGCTTTTAAAATTCATTATAAAATATTACAATGTCAATTATTACCTATGTATGAGTTGTTTCCATCGAACATATCGTGACAATTGGCACATCAACAATCCCTATGAAGTCAGTTTATTGGAAATACTGAAAGAAAATAAATGTTGGTTTACTAAGATGGGAGATGAGGAATATGAATCGTATCAACCAACCACATATAAACAATTTAAAAATACATTATAGAGGATTCTTGACACTACAACATTGGCGACCCTTCCATTTCGTAGTTGTTTTGGTGGTGACTCCAAAGTGGAGCAATAAACTACATACAAACCAATAGAAGTTTGAGCATAGATGCAAGACAAAGTATTAAATCGATTCAATCAAAATATCAACTTAATGATTACTTGGCGTGTGATAAAGATTATGGATGCTTCCATTGTGATTATTTCATCTACAATACGGGTGGCCACATGAATACTATGGGG
>SNQJ01S0012555.1:0-13741 GCA_010110895.2 Picea sitchensis
AAAAATAGCTAAGTCTCACCAGTGTATAGGAAAATTTGTGAGGTGTACCCAAACATGCATTTTTGTAACATATATATTGGCTAGGTTAAATTTTGAGATTCATAGGGTAAAAAAAATCCCCATTCTTTCCAAAAACCATGGATCAATTTTCTAATAATCAACAAGAGTGTGAAATTAAATACTAAAGAAACTTTTAGAAGAAAGAAATGTGTCACAATCCTTTGCCTAAACTTGAAAATGATTTCCTTGGATTTTGTTTATGAAAGGAGATTTCAGACCACCTTTTCTATTACCTCCTCCTAAAACCTTTTCCTATTTCTCTAGAAGATAGACATTGTGTGAATGAGTTGGTAAAGCTATGGAGGGTTTTCTTCTGACCACATCATTGAAGCAAATATGAAAAAAACCCACAAACCATATTTCTTCTACCTAATTTCAATACCATAATAATTGTTGAATATTTGTCTATGTTGTATTTCAACAACATAGGTTGATTCTCCATTTGTTTATCCTAGAAAAGTAGGAATTTGTCATCCACATGAATGTCCTCTAATAGATCCTCTTTCTACTTGATATCTACAACATAATTGGTGGAGTTCATCCAAACAATAAGGTGTTTTCATTGAGGGACATAACCACAATCTAAAATATAACCTTTAGAAACGAAGTTTCACCAATCACTTGTGGAGAATAACTATCTTCGAATAATGGGTATACAAGCATTTCATCTTACACTTGTTAAGACCCTAACAGACATTGGGATCCAACTCTATATACTGACATAGGTGTTGATTTCAACTTCTCTGAACACTTTGAGGGTATTCTCAATGAAAAAGACCATGGACTAGTTTCTCCTTCCTATAGTTGAAAGTGGAGGTAGTATCATCCTCTATTTCACTCGGCTTAGTATTATTCTTTCCCATTCAACTACTTATATCAATAATTTGAGGGTCTTCTAAATGAAAAATACCATGGATGAGATTGAGCTTTCCAGATTTAAAATTGGAGGTAGCATCATCCTCTTTTTCTCTTGGCTTAGTATAATCCTTTTGGATTGATTTTCCATCGATAACAAAAGAAATCAATCACCTTTTAAAATCGAAGTTAGTGGATCATGAAATGGGTGTTCAAATATTATTTATTATTCTATCCAATGGTAGAATCCCTCCTGATTCATATGATGTGGCACCATACCCCATGGGGCCTATTGACCTTTCATAACTTCACCAAATCATTCCTAAAAATTCTTATTTTCAAATTCACTTGATCAATGTGAAAGCATTCATTTACCATAGAGAGATTAAGCATTCATATTTTTTCAATCATAATTTATTGTCTACCTTGGATTTAATACCAAAGACTAAACTTTATCCATAATATTTTGAGCCTTCATATGTTCCCATGGACAATTTCTTCAAGAACTTGATATTTTCCTCCATATCTTGATCAAATCCTCCATTTGTCTCGATTTGAAGTCTTTTCTCTTGTAATCACGCTGTGATGTCACTGGTAAATGAAGGATGTTTCAGTTCCCGTTCATGGTCTACAAATCTATATGTTAAAATAAAAAAATTATTGCTCATACTATGTAAGAACTTGCAACATATTTCAAGCATTATGTTTACCATTTCTAAATATATTTTGATAATTCTTTTATTGAGCACATTTCAAACTCGTCTGTCTACAACCTCTTTAAATAGATGCTTGGATAAGTTTATTATGATATCACACATTTCGAAACAAATATCGAATTTAGTTTGAAATTTTTAAATAAATTATATATGTAATCACTTTTATTGTTTTTCTATTTTAGGTGGAAATCATTTTCACAAATAAATTCCTTTTAATCTATCTAAATAATATATGTTTTCATAGGTTCCTCGAAAGGTGTGACAGTTGGCCAGATGGAGAAATATGGCGTGAATGCAACAAGGGAAGTTATTACCCCTAGTTGCTATCCAAACATCTAACCCTTTTGAATGGCAGGCTCTCACGTTGCATTTATCGTAGTGCACTGCTACACCATAAGGAATTTAATGGATCCCCAAAAGAACCAGAGATGGACTACTGGAGAAAGTACGAGGAAACAAGTTTGTGTCCCTTTCTCTTTCATGGAGATCCTCACGATCATTTCATCGGCCTCTATGAAGGTAATATCCCTCGGGCATTCTATCATTCTTCATTTTCAGTCATCTCTTCAGTTCTTCTGGCATTCCAAGATTTCTTGTTGCGGGCACTCTCCCCTCTATCCCTTGGTATTCTTACCTAAGCTCCTCTCCCTCTTCAGTTTCCCTCTCACTGACGTTGTAGATCTATCATGTTTTTCTATGGACTAGAACACTAATTGGCCTCCCTTTCCCTTTCTCTGTTTCAATTCTTCCACCATTCCCAGAGAGCGTGGTAAAACAAAAAGAGGGCCACAATATTTTAGCTTCATTGCTCAGCACAATCACCCTGATCCATCACAACCCTCTCTTACAACCACCATCTCTCTTGGCATTGGCTAGAAGTGGCCTGATTTTCCTTCGCCTTCCGTCTATGATACCACGCTTGATCCTGGAAGCTTCTCTATGGATGAATAAATTCCTCTTCTCGAGATGCAACTTTTGGAAGCTCCGCTAGAGCCTTACATGATCACCTGTCCTCAGGCCTGACCCTTGGAGCAAGGAGGCATTGTGGTTGAGAAAGAAATCCCCCCCAGTTGGCTGACATATTGGATAGCCCAGAAAAAAACCCCTAGACTGGCGATGGAGGAAATTCCACCAGGAGGTTTTGATGGAGACACAACTCCTCATGAGGACACGGTTGGTAAAATTGAGCATCCTTTGATCAATCCACATTGTTTTTCGAATGACCACTTTCAGTTGATCTTGGATATGCGATGGAACCTTGAGGACCAAATTCAAAATCACATCATCCTCAACTGATGCATGGATATCCTATTTGAGTCCATGTCGGGTGCATCAGACAAAACACGTTGTCCAACCTATGGATAAAGGTTTGTCTTCACCTACAACATTGATGGATGCCCGGGTTCGCCAAACCTCTAACTTATCTCTTTTTTTTCATATCAGGAATCAACTTAAGATATTTTCCGTTTTGTTAAATTCTCTAGTGTTTCACAACAGTCATGATATGTTTTATGGCGTAAGACACATTTTCTGGTGCATGATACTAGCCACATCATATTTTTGGAGCATGACACTTGTCACATTATATTTATAATTTCAATTATGTTTTCTAGGTTTTTCTACAAACCACATGTGAACAAGTGACAAACTATGAACATTGTACTCATTTAAGGATTGTACGGTAACATATTTTCTTTTATTTACAAAACAATATATATATATATATGTTTTCATAAATATTATAAATTAAAAAAAAAAATTACTAAATTTATTTAAAAATTATATATAATATAATGTATACAATCATTTTTATTGTTCTTCAATCATTATCACAAATCAACTCCCTTTCATTATCAACAATTCTATATGTTAAAATATAAAATCTTTTTATTCTTGCTCATATTATGGAAGAACATTCCAAATTCTATATCAACCATTTCTAAATATGTTTTGGTAATTTTATAATGTAGCACATTTTAATCTTCCCAAGAAGGTGATCTATAGGAGAATGTGACCACGCAAGCCATAGCTCAACTTCTGACCAAAAACTCTCCTCAGGGGTGCAAATCTGAATAGGGGCACACCATTAGTTTGGGTGACCAAGCAAATGGGAATCTAGACCGAGGTGATCCGAGAGTGGCCAAGAGGTTTTGGAAATCTCAGAGTGACCTCTAGGGATTAGTGGGAGAAGCCCAGTGCAGCCATGGAAGAGGGCGCACTCGCTTCATTCCCACAAAGAAGAAACCAACAAGGGTGCAAACCCCAGTTCGTGCACCTTCCCATTTGCCTCAGAAAACTCAAAGGAAATGATTTGCTCGTTGAGAGAGTGGCTAGATAATGAAATAAGATTTCTCTCAGAGGTGGAAGCATGGAAAACGGAGTTACCAGGAGGTAGCCGTGAAGGAAGGAGCACTAGTTATTCTTTATAAACCCTAAAAAGGAAATTGTTGTGAATGTAAAATGCAAACTTTGAAAAGAAAATAAGCAAGACACATAGCTTCAGAGGAAAAGGTAAGAATTATTTATTTTAGTCTTGGTTCACCTTATATACCAAGGGAACCATTTATTTTACATATATTTAATTCATCATCAAAAGGTGAAGAAGTAAGACAATAGCTCGTGAGGAAAAGCAGTTAAGAATGTTTTATTTTAGTCCTGGTTCACCCTATATACCAAGGGAACCATTTATTTTACATATATTTAATTCATCATCAAAAAGGTGAAGAAGTGTTGCACCTAGGTGATTGACTTGTGCCTAGGTGATGCCTCCCCTGGTCTCCTCCTTGGCCCAATCCCTCCTTGTTTAGATATGGAAGCATTCTGGATTCCTTGAGAACATGCAAAAACTTGTTGTGCAATACTTCAGCTATGATCCACTTCACCTGAGCTGGAGTTTGGCCTTAGAGGGCTACCAGATATGAAGTGTAAGTCTGGTGTCTTGTAGAGTGACTTCGAGTGTCCATTATAGTGTCCTTGGCCAATGGTAGTTGGAACTCAGGAGTGTTTTCCACTGGACGAGTGATGGTGATTGGTTGTTCCAAGAGGGAAGGATCAAACAAATTTAAGTGATTTACATTAATGACATTGTGGATTCCCAGCCTGTGGTGGCGTGCATCCACGCTTGTGATGGTGGCCTTTGAAGCACTTCTTATCCAAGTGTAACCAAACTTGATCCACTGGTTGAAAGGCCATGAAGATTCTTTGTTTGTCATGGTGCTTCTTGGAATGATCTTGGGATTCTTTGAGTGTTGATATGACTACATTGTATGCCAGGAAATTTGGTTGGAGAAATCGCTGAGCCTAATAAATTGTTCCCTGCTGTTGATGGAAGGTACCTTGAGTATCCCAAGTGAGTGGAAGCTCAATTGGATATGATGGTTGAAGCCCAAGAAGACTTCAAAAGGTGAAAATCTTGTAGAAGAATGTGTTTCCTTCTTGTAGCTATGTCAGAGAATGTGTAAGCAATTGTCCCATTGTTTGTTGCAACTCCAAAGTGAGTTTGGAGAGAATGCACCAAGACTCTATTGAAAGCCTCTATTTGGCCATCTATTTGAGGATGGAATATAGTAGAAAAATTGAGGTGGCACCCTAATAGTGCCCATATGGTCTTCCAAAATGAACTGAGAAAGCGAGAATATCCGTCTGAGATGATACTACTTGGGAGGCCAAAATGGGGCCGCATTACGAAGGAAATAGAGTTTCTCATGGTTTGCATTGTTGTAGTAGTATTTGTGCATGGAATGAAAAGAGACATTTTGCTAAAGCGACATACCACTACCCAGATTGCATCATGTTTCTTTTAGGTTGTTGGAATTCCACTTAGGAATCAATTTAGATTGACTCCCAAGACCGAGAAGGAAGTGGTAGTGGTTTATACAACCCATGCTTCCAGTTCGATGGCTTGGATTGTGAGAATAAGGCACAAGACTTGATAAATTTTTCAACTTGAGGTTGCATGAAAACACCACCGAAAATGGCGCTTTATGTTATGGCCCTTTGTGGTCCCGGCGGACCCCATAGGCTGAAGCATGTGCATCCCTGATGAGAAAGAGGTGGTCTTCGAAAAGGGAACGCGATAGCAATTCAACTTATATAGCCACCCATCCCACATAGTGTAGTCTAGGAAGGGTCCGATTGATCATCAGGCTTTGCAAAGCTTCACAAATCTCTCAGAATTTGGTGTCAGTAGCATATTAATCTTCCCATGTATCATAATTAGCACAACACACATCTAGAATGGAAAGAACTGGAGTGGGAGGTCAACTTAAAAAATCAACCATTTTATTAGAAGTGCCTTCTTTATATCCGATGACTAAGTGAAATTGTTGAATGTGGGAGGCCCATTTAAGGTGCCTTGTTCCTGAATCTTAGATTGAGAGTTCAAAACTGCGCAGTGGTGGTCGTACAGCTAAATGGTTTCTACCCAACAAATAATGCCTCCATTGTTTGAGTTCTTGCACCAAACTATAAAATTCATTGTCATATGTACTATAATTTTTCTTGCCTCGGATAGGGTTTCAGAGTGGCAAGCAATGGGGTGTCCTCCCTATTTAAGTACAAAACCAATAGCATATTTTGAGGCATCAAACTCAAACTCAAAGGGTTGGGAGAGGTCCAGAAGATCAAAAATTGGGGATGAGTAGAGGGAATATTTGAGTTGAGAAAAGTGAATAGTTTCTTTTTTTGTCTAGATGAATGTAGAAGAAGCATTTGAGAGTTGATGCAAAGGTCTAGCAAGATTTTAAGAGGGAAACAACCTAATGAAATCTGTAACAACCCTAGTTGAACAAACGTGAAGGATTATTACAAAAACCAATTAGGGGATTCAACTGCCTTAATATGATATTAATTAAACAGATAGGTATAATAAAAACTAATGTAAAATAATTATTGACAATTAATTGTTGTAATTTGATTAATTAATTGATTAATTAAACTACCTATTGGCATTTTAAAAAACATGATAAAATAAACAATAAGTTAAATAGTTAAGTTGAAAGGTTATGTACACCACAAGGGATAACTTATTAATTGCGTAAGGATAAGATATTAAAGAAAGGGCATACGGGGCATTAACAGGAATGGATAAGAGTAATAAATGGGTTAGGGTAGAGAGTAAATGGGGATTTCCAGGAAGGAGGATAAGGAAGGGAAGGAGTTGGATCGGGAGAGTATTCTACCTGGGAGGTTGAAGGGATGAATTTTGGGGAGCTCTAGATTTGCAGAGAGATAGAGAAGTGAAATTTTGGGAAGGGGATTGTATTAGTGCACCGGGGTTGCTGGAGGTTTTGGGCACGGGGGCCAGGATATCCGTTGATATCCTGGACCTAGGGAGTTACCTAGTTGGCAGGGAGGAATTAGGTTTTGGGCAGTGTCCAGCAGAAGCGGTCAAGGAGGCAAGCGGCAGACAAACGGAGGTTATTAGCATCAGGTTCAGGTATTTCAAATTTTGCAATTGTTTGTAATTAGTTATTAAATTTATTATATGTTGTTAAATTTAAGTTAACAAAGTTATTATTATACAAGAATATTACTCTGTTATGAAGTTTAATAGTTAAATTGATGTTTTTAATCTCTTCGGCCCCTTACATATGGTATCAGAGCGCCTCGTTCACAATCTGGAGCCTTAAGGGCCAAATTCCCCTCCGCCTAACCTACAAACCAAAAGCATTATTATTTTGATTATATGTAAACAAAAATAAATATAAAAGAAATACGAATTGAGAATGTAAAAAAACAAAAAACAAATTAAATGGATAGTTCCTGTTGAAATTGAATTAAAATAAAAGTTAATGAGGTCATGGTTCAGTGGAAAGAGGGTTGCATGTCACGTTACCCATCAAAGTTTAATTCCCCTGAGATATGAATAAGCAGGTGAAGTCAGATGTAAATCTTGCTTGAGTTTGACAAATACAATACTCTCTCCTCCCATCAAAATTTAGCTGAATAGAAATGCGTGTGTTAAAGATTCACCCCTCAAGAACCATTTCCATACACAAGCTACCCACCTCTTTGAACCAGTTATAATACTTTTTGGCAGTTGTAATGCTTTCCAAGAGTTTCTTTGAAAAAAAATCAAAACCAAGCGTATTAGTGACACTAGTTAATTTTCCTTCGGGAATTTTGCAAGTCGTAATATGAAATTAAATGTGGTCAAATACCATTGCATCGGAGCTGAACTTTAATTGACCATTACAGCTGTAAACATTGTCTTCTCACCCTTACTTTACGCTGTCGTTTCAGACGAACGCAATTAGAGCGGGGATTAACAATAGGACATAAAACCTAATTTCGTGGTGAGATACAGAGTTAACCTCAACTGTTAAAAAATGCAAATGAACCAGAAAAAATATTTAAGCTTGGCTTATGTTACAAATCTAAAGTCAAAGTTGGCCAGAACTGTGATTACGTGGATTCTATCTGTGATTTACGCTAATTCTTGATTGTTGATGATATTTAGGGCCATTTGGTATCAACATATTTAAGCTTAGTTGTAAAGTAAAACATACAACCAGGGTTGTACAATTACTTGAGCCCAATTAGATGTTCTTTGAATTATATTCAATATCAAAGTAATTACAACTTGCTGAAATGAAGCGGAGCTCTGTAGTGTGGAGGGCAACATATAATCCAGAGAAGATACGCTAGGTAATTGTTAACTAGATTAGAGTTTTATTTAGAGGTCAACTGCGCAAAAGAAGAAATAGAATGATTGGACAGTGTGCATTTCTCAATTAGTTCCCTTTCTCTAATTATGACTTTTCTACCATGTTTTTGCTATTGCAAATTAAAGAATCAAATGCAAGCATACGGTATACATGGAGTACGTGGACAAACCTGGAAATGGAACATGTAAACTACATTATTCTGCAGAACATTTCATCCGTGGCTAGCCCTAGGCTGCCATCAGAATTCCCTCTCTAATCCTCCCTCTTACATCCTTCAAGAGTACATCATTCAAGTTCACAGCACTCGTATGCATAATTCTATTAAGCTAGGAAAGTTTTTTTTTTTTTTTAAATAAAAAAGGGGGGGGGTAGTACCTTCTATATTAGATAAGCATAGAACTTAGACAAAAATACAGAGTCATGGCTAAAAACCACCAAAAATGCTGCCGGTAACCGGAAACCAGCATAACTGAGGGGCTAATAGCAGTTTTAGCAATAATACATATAGTTGAGAAGCCCTTGTCCTGCCCGAAGGAAACCAGGACAAGTGCTAATGGTCCAGGAGTACATAGAACAGAAAAGTAGTAAACAAAAGACAGGAAACAATAAAACCTAGTCACTTGTTGCTCCGTCGCCTTCACCTGCCTACCAAGTGTACCCCACTGGAATAGCAAACTCCTGCGTGCACAGGGGACACTTGCGCTGAGCTGGAGCACCGGAGAACGTGCCGAGGAGAATGTCTATACGCTGGCTCATGAGGAGCGTCCTTAGTTCCATGTCCTCCAAGTGGCTACGTAGCTCGAAGACCAAGGCCATGTGTTCGTCGCTGAGGAGAAAACCATGTAGTCCGCCACCTAAGCCGCTATGGGGAGCAGTCCCCGAATCCATAGCCTCATCCATGTCAGCCGCTACCTCCCTCTGCTCCGCGCTAACCTCAGTATTCGCAGTCTTCTCATCATGAAACGATGGCAAGTCGCTCGGCCAGGGAGTTTCTTCAATGATACAGCCTGGGACGTCGTCTTCTCTGTTCAAAGCGCGAACCGATCCCTCCATGGCTCAAGGCTCCTCAATGCATAGCATGTCTCCAATGGATGGGTCCTCCTCCACAATGTATGTGGGAAGTGCAACCTCGGGCTCGGCCTCCCTCACATCGCTCAAATTAGAAATCAGACCTTCCCTGCTGCAACCAGCCCTCTGCTCAGCAATGGTGTCGAGCAACATCCACCGCTCAGCTCGAGCCTTTTTGCGCAGAATGGAGGACGCCAAATCTAGGGCGCACTCCAATTTCTTCTTCCTGCGACGCTGCGCCTTATGGGCGCCCTAGGCCGAGCCTCGACGAGGCCTGGAACGCTCTCTTACCATTGAAACCGGGTGGTGAATGCAGGTGCCCAGAAGATGCAGCGCAAGACTGAAAGTCCCGGACGAGAACGAAAATAAATGCAAATCACGAGCAAGCCGTCTGAGACGAGTTTTCCCCAAAAACAAAAAGCCCTGGAAGGCTCCAACAAAGTGCAGAAAAGAAATGGTGAACGTCCGAGCAAAGAACATAGGAAACTCACTCTGTCCTGGCTCAAAATAAAACCCATAACTAGGCTCCAGCGTCATCCGTCCTTCCAAATCCATGTCCGATCTGAACTCGCGGGAGGTGTAAATGGTCGCTCGAGGGAGCATCGCCTTCGTATGATCCCTGCTATGGCCGTCCACCATTGTTAATGATAATGCGTGGGTGGCGGCCATCAACAATTAAACCTGCAATTAAACCTGCACTTAGTGCATGTCCCAGTGTCACCGCCTCGGTGTCTCGTGTCACCCCATCCGGGGCCGGGAAGTCTCTGCTAGTGAGGTATTTGCATCACAAAGAGAGGGACGTCTCTTCGGAAATGTTGGCCTGCCAGTAAATGAGATCTGCCTTTGAATCAATTCCTGAGTTAGCCAGGTGGTCTGCAACCTTGTTGGCCTCGCATTTTATGTGAGAGGGTATGAGAGTCAGGTTGGGGTGGATGAAATCACCAAAGTCCTCCAGTAGCCCAGAGAGTCTCCAACTAGGGGAAATCCACCCGGGAGGCTTACCGTGAAGGATTTGCGAAATGAGTTGAATTATTACTTGAGAATATCCTTCAATGATCAGCCAGTGATACTGGTGTTGGACCATGATCTGGAGGCCTCTTAAAAGACATGTGAGCTCAGCCACATTGTTCGTGTTTTCTCCCAGAAAACCTGTAGTCAAGTGGATAATCTGGCCCACGTGGTTCCGAAGGACGGCTCCATAGCCCGCTGGCCCAGGGTTCCCCCTAGAGGCTTCGTCGAAGTTGAGCTTGATGAAGCCAGAGGGGGGAGGGGACCAAACCGAGGGACTGTTGTCACGCTTCCTGTTGATCTTCCACTGAGTTTGAAAGCACCTTCGCAGGTTCTAGCCTTCAAGAATAGGCTCCTCCTCAAGCTTGTACTGAGTATCTTCGTGAGTCCATGCCTTGCTAAGAATGGTTTCACGGATGAGCTGCTTTATTCTTTCCCAGGTGCTGGTAGAGGGGGACGGTTTGGAGTTGAAAATCCTCTGGTTTCTTTCTTTCCAAATCGCCCAAAGTGTAAAGCCCGGGAGCAGCTGCCAGATGCGCTTGAGTATTGGGTTGTGGAAGGAGAATGTTTCCCAATTGACCAGGGTATCCCATATGCTACCACGATTCCGCTGGGAGCATCGCATAGCTTGAGCTCCCCAATCCCATATCTGCTGACTGTAATGGCACATGCTGAGGAGGTGTTCCATGGTTTCCTCACTTTGTTGGCAAAGGGGGCATCTGGAGGGGCCAATGAAGCCCTTCTTAAGGAGGTTGTCCCAAGTGAGGATGCGGTTTTGAGCCGTGAGCCAGAGGAAAAGGGAAACCTTGGGCCAGAAAAAAGGTTGCCAAACTCTGCCCCAGATTGGATCGGGGGCTTGACTTGGGAGATTCAAAAGAAGGTGGTAAGCTTCTTTGACCGAGAAAGTACCTGAGGTGGAGTGCCCCCAACGTATTAAATCTTCTCCTTCTTTAAGTGGAATCTTTCTGTGTAGCAAGCATTCCTGCCATGGTAGCAGGTCAAAATCCTCCGTAATCTGAAGCTCTATTTTGTTGAGTTTCCATTGTCTCCAGGCCAGTCTTGCCTGGTTTGGGAGCCAAAAGTCCTTAACCCTTTTGAGGCCTTGCTGCTGTAGCTTGAGCTTGAGAGGTTGGAGGCTTTCCGCTTCAACAAGAGGGGGCAACTGTTGCCATGAGTCCTGCCAGAATATTGCGCTTTCACCATTTCTTATTTCCCAGAAGGCATGTTGTTGTATTAGGGATCGATTTTGCCAGGCGGTATTCCAAATATTGGACCCTTGCCTCTGTTCATTGAGTCTGATTAGTTGGTCAGGTTGCACGTTCGGTGCATACTTTTGATTCCAGAGCTGCGCCCAAAGTTCATGCGGATGTTGTAGCCACCTCCACCACATCTTGGCTCCCATGACCTGGTTCATTTTCCTCGGGTCACGAAGCCCCAGACCTCCAAATTTTTTTGGTTTGCATAATTTATCCCAACCAACGAGGGCCCATTTCTTATTGTTTTGGTGTCCCTTCCATAATAAGTTACGTTGGAGACTTCTGATGGCTTTGATGACCGAGATGGGTGCCGCAAGAGCAGTCAAAAGGTAAGTTGGTAGTGCTTGCAGGATTGATTTGAGCAGAACCACTCTGGCCGCAATGTTCAAAGGTCTGAAGGTCCAGCTGTTCAACCTGTTAGCTATGGATAAGAGCAAGCTGTCCCATGAGATAGATCTCCCCGACTCACCAGTTAGGGGGATGCCTAAGTAGGTGGAAGGGAGGGAGCTTCTGGCGATACCTAGGAGCCTAGATAGATGGGCCTGAACCGAGGCTGGCGTGTTGAAAAAATAGAGTTTGGATTTGTCCAGATTGAGAAGCATGCCTGACGCATCAGAGAAGTCAGAGAGAATTGAGTTGATCTTGGTGGCCTCTCTGACCGTGAGAGTGCTCATAAGGAGAGTGTCATCCAAAAACTGGCTATGCGAGGGTGCCGGATGCAAATTATGAATTGGCAACCCGACGAGCGTGCCTTCAAGGACCGTCGTCTTTAGATATCGACCTAGGCCTTCCGCCATAATTACAAAGAGGAAAGGGGAGAGGGGGTCGCCTTTCCTGATACCCCTTGTGGGACGAAAAGGTTGGGAGGGTGAGCCATTAACAAGGATTGAGAAAAAGGAAGAGGAGGTGAGCTTGAGGATCCAATCAACCCAGTGAATCGAGAAGCCAAAGGCTTCCAGAACCGACCTCATATATTTCCAGCTTAACCTGTCAAAATATTTTGAGAGATCGAGTTTGATGAGCATACCTGGTGTTTTGCTCTTCTTTAAGGTGTGGATAACCTCATTGGCTAGTATGACGTTGTCCATAATTTGTCTCCCCTCCACATAGCCAGTTTGCTCATTAGAGATGATAAAAGGTAGGAGCGGTTTGAGGCGATTGGCAATGATCTTTGTAATTATTTTGTATATTACATTACATAGGGAGATTGGTCAGAACTGCTTCGGGTGTGTTGCCCATTCCTCCTTGGGGATAAGAGTGATGAAGGTTGCATTTAAGGCAGAAAGAACTTGCCCAGATGATCTGGATTCTTCTACTACCAGCCAAACATCTTCCTTGATCATGTCCCAAAAATGGTGGAAGAAGTCCATGGTAAAACCATCAGGCCCTGGTGCTTTTCCTAGGGGCATGTCCTTAACGGCCAAATCTACCTTAAGCTAGGAAAGATTAATAAGGAGTCTGTAGTTTCAATGTAGTAGACGAAACTGCAAATCTGGCAAACCTAGAATCTCTCTATGACTCTCTTATTACAAAACAGAAAATGAGACTTAACCAAAATCCATGCAAAAAAGTGTTAATCACGCACAACTAAATATACAAGCAGGTAAAGTCAACACAACAACTGATGTGATAATTTGCAAAATAGCCAAATCCAACTGTTGATATCCATCATACACCCATACTCTAACAGTAACGAATACAAGTTAATCAAAAGACAGTCCAAAAATCTTAAATCAAGGGCAACCCAACAAGTAAATCTGTGTTTCCACCACAACCCCATCCATCTGTGAAATATGGCACGACCCAATACAAGAATATGCATAATTATGTGGGTTTTCTCTTTCACGTTTTACTTAGATAAGTTCAAATCAAAGTTTCGGGCATTCAATCTTGTAGATAAACTCACAAAAACAAACCATCAAAAGGTCGAAACTCGAAGGATCTAAGATTTTTACCTTTTAGAGGGCATTTTCACTTCAGGAACCTCTGATTCAACTTGAATATTGAAATTCATCTTGATCTATTAATATAAATGATACTTTTCTTGGAGCCCAATGTCTGATTACCAATGCCCCTTCTTGGATGAGAGCTCCAAAATTAACTCCCAATG
>SNQJ01S0012555.1:13751-83822 GCA_010110895.2 Picea sitchensis
AAATGTGCTACATTATAAAATTACCAAAACATATTTAGAAATGGTTGATATAGAATTTGGAATGTTCTTCCATAATATGAGCAAGAATAAAAAGATTTTATATTTTAACATATAGAATTGTTGATAATGAAAGGGAGTTGATTTGTGATAATGATTGAAGAACAATAAAAATGATTGTATACATTATATTATATATAATTTTTAAATAAATTTAGTAATTTTTTTTTTTAATTTATAATATTTATGAAAACATATATATATATATATTGTTTTGTAAATAAAAGAAAATATGTTACCGTACAATCCTTAAATGAGTACAATGTTCATAGTTTGTCACTTGTTCACATGTGGTTTGTAGAAAAACCTAGAAAACATAATTGAAATTATAAATATAATGTGACAAGTGTCATGCTCCAAAAATATGATGTGGCTAGTATCATGCACCAGAAAATGTGTCTTACGCCATAAAACATATCATGACTGTTGTGAAACACTAGAGAATTTAACAAAACGGAAAATATCTTAAGTTGATTCCTGATATGAAAAAAAAGAGATAAGTTAGAGGTTTGGCGAACCCGGGCATCCATCAATGTTGTAGGTGAAGACAAACCTTTATCCATAGGTTGGACAACGTGTTTTGTCTGATGCACCCGACATGGACTCAAATAGGATATCCATGCATCAGTTGAGGATGATGTGATTTTGAATTTGGTCCTCAAGGTTCCATCGCATATCCAAGATCAACTGAAAGTGGTCATTCGAAAAACAATGTGGATTGATCAAAGGATGCTCAATTTTACCAACCGTGTCCTCATGAGGAGTTGTGTCTCCATCAAAACCTCCTGGTGGAATTTCCTCCATCGCCAGTCTAGGGGTTTTTTTCTGGGCTATCCAATATGTCAGCCAACTGGGGGGGATTTCTTTCTCAACCACAATGCCTCCTTGCTCCAAGGGTCAGGCCTGAGGACAGGTGATCATGTAAGGCTCTAGCGGAGCTTCCAAAAGTTGCATCTCGAGAAGAGGAATTTATTCATCCATAGAGAAGCTTCCAGGATCAAGCGTGGTATCATAGACGGAAGGCGAAGGAAAATCAGGCCACTTCTAGCCAATGCCAAGAGAGATGGTGGTTGTAAGAGAGGGTTGTGATGGATCAGGGTGATTGTGCTGAGCAATGAAGCTAAAATATTGTGGCCCTCTTTTTGTTTTACCACGCTCTCTGGGAATGGTGGAAGAATTGAAACAGAGAAAGGGAAAGGGAGGCCAATTAGTGTTCTAGTCCATAGAAAAACATGATAGATCTACAACGTCAGTGAGAGGGAAACTGAAGAGGGAGAGGAGCTTAGGTAAGAATACCAAGGGATAGAGGGGAGAGTGCCCGCAACAAGAAATCTTGGAATGCCAGAAGAACTGAAGAGATGACTGAAAATGAAGAATGATAGAATGCCCGAGGGATATTACCTTCATAGAGGCCGATGAAATGATCGTGAGGATCTCCATGAAAGAGAAAGGGACACAAACTTGTTTCCTCGTACTTTCTCCAGTAGTCCATCTCTGGTTCTTTTGGGGATCCATTAAATTCCTTATGGTGTAGCAGTGCACTACGATAAATGCAACGTGAGAGCCTGCCATTCAAAAGGGTTAGATGTTTGGATAGCAACTAGGGGTAATAACTTCCCTTGTTGCATTCACGCCATATTTCTCCATCTGGCCAACTGTCACACCTTTCGAGGAACCTATGAAAACATATATTATTTAGATAGATTAAAAGGAATTTATTTGTGAAAATGATTTCCACCTAAAATAGAAAAACAATAAAAGTGATTACATATATAATTTATTTAAAAATTTCAAACTAAATTCGATATTTGTTTCGAAATGTGTGATATCATAATAAACTTATCCAAGCATCTATTTAAAGAGGTTGTAGACAGACGAGTTTGAAATGTGCTCAATAAAAGAATTATCAAAATATATTTAGAAATGGTAAACATAATGCTTGAAATATGTTGCAAGTTCTTACATAGTATGAGCAATAATTTTTTTATTTTAACATATAGATTTGTAGACCATGAACGGGAACTGAAACATCCTTCATTTACCAGTGACATCACAGCGTGATTACAAGAGAAAAGACTTCAAATCGAGACAAATGGAGGATTTGATCAAGATATGGAGGAAAATATCAAGTTCTTGAAGAAATTGTCCATGGGAACATATGAAGGCTCAAAATATTATGGATAAAGTTTAGTCTTTGGTATTAAATCCAAGGTAGACAATAAATTATGATTGAAAAAATATGAATGCTTAATCTCTCTATGGTAAATGAATGCTTTCACATTGATCAAGTGAATTTGAAAATAAGAATTTTTAGGAATGATTTGGTGAAGTTATGAAAGGTCAATAGGCCCCATGGGGTATGGTGCCACATCATATGAATCAGGAGGGATTCTACCATTGGATAGAATAATAAATAATATTTGAACACCCATTTCATGATCCACTAACTTCGATTTTAAAAGGTGATTGATTTCTTTTGTTATCGATGGAAAATCAATCCAAAAGGATTATACTAAGCCAAGAGAAAAAGAGGATGATGCTACCTCCAATTTTAAATCTGGAAAGCTCAATCTCATCCATGGTATTTTTCATTTAGAAGACCCTCAAATTATTGATATAAGTAGTTGAATGGGAAAGAATAATACTAAGCCGAGTGAAATAGAGGATGATACTACCTCCACTTTCAACTATAGGAAGGAGAAACTAGTCCATGGTCTTTTTCATTGAGAATACCCTCAAAGTGTTCAGAGAAGTTGAAATCAACACCTATGTCAGTATATAGAGTTGGATCCCAATGTCTGTTAGGGTCTTAACAAGTGTAAGATGAAATGCTTGTATACCCATTATTCGAAGATAGTTATTCTCCACAAGTGATTGGTGAAACTTCGTTTCTAAAGGTTATATTTTAGATTGTGGTTATGTCCCTCAATGAAAACACCTTATTGTTTGGATGAACTCCACCAATTATGTTGTAGATATCAAGTAGAAAGAGGATCTATTAGAGGACATTCATGTGGATGACAAATTCCTACTTTTCTAGGATAAACAAATGGAGAATCAACCTATGTTGTTGAAATACAACATAGACAAATATTCAACAATTATTATGGTATTGAAATTAGGTAGAAGAAATATGGTTTGTGGGTTTTTTTCATATTTGCTTCAATGATGTGGTCAGAAGAAAACCCTCCATAGCTTTACCAACTCATTCACACAATGTCTATCTTCTAGAGAAATAGGAAAAGGTTTTAGGAGGAGGTAATAGAAAAGGTGGTCTGAAATCTCCTTTCATAAACAAAATCCAAGGAAATCATTTTCAAGTTTAGGCAAAGGATTGTGACACATTTCTTTCTTCTAAAAGTTTCTTTAGTATTTAATTTCACACTCTTGTTGATTATTAGAAAATTGATCCATGGTTTTTGGAAAGAATGGGGATTTTTTTTACCCTATGAATCTCAAAATTTAACCTAGCCAATATATATGTTACAAAAATGCATGTTTGGGTACACCTCACAAATTTTCCTATACACTGGTGAGACTTAGCTATTTTTTAAGATATCTAGAAAACCATGAAAAAATATTTGAAACAATCTATAGGTTGGACTAAGATTAGTATTTTCACATATGCGTGTATATGTGTGGGGTTCACAATTGTTAATGGATTACTAGATAAATTCATACTTCAAAGGAAAGGCTCAAAGTTGACTCAAGCATTGGATTATGAAAATATAACTTTATGGTGCTAAGTTTTTCAAAAAGTACGACATTTGTAGGATACACATCCTCGAACACAAGCTGATCCTAAAAGAAAAAAATAACATAAATCAAAACCCAAAAGGATGGTTGATAATTTGAGAAACCAATATTTGATGATGAAGAGGAATAGATTGATGAACATCAGCAACCTAAAATGTTGTACAAGGATACCAAATAATTCCCAAGAGTATAGGTTGTTCAATCAACACCCTCAATGATGGATAGAGAAGAAGAATATAATACCATGCTGGTGGTATTTGCTAATAAATTATCATTATGGGGGAATGAAGAGTCTCTAGTGCCCTAAAAATTATTTTCATAAGGAATTCACACTCAATCTAAATTTTGGACATATGATCTCTTATAGAAATCTTAATAATGTGATTTTTGAATTATCATTATAGTACATTTTCAATGGGGTGCTATGAAATTAAAAAGAAGAGAAAAAATGAATGACATAGAAATACGCATTCACTTGTAAAATTATTTTTTTTCATAATAATATATATTTCATATTAAAATTGTCAATACAACATATAGATGAGACAGTAAGATTAAAAACTGTATTTTTCTTTCAATTTTTTATAACGTTTTCTTCTGAAAAAATTATAAATTTTAATACTTCCCCACTAAATCTAAAACAACAAAAGTGAAATATCATATGACAAGATTTTATTATGCGATCAAAACTTGAAACAATTTTTAATAAAGTGCAAAATATATAAAATAAAAATAAGTAAAACATGGGGGAACATTGAATATGTAAACACAGGTTTACTCGTTAACATAATTTACCAAGTTCTGACAACAAAATAAGTTTTTCTCCCTTCCTAGGCCCATCAAAAAGATGAAATTGATACATGGATAACACCTCTTTCATGTTGGACTTTAGTATTGCAAAAAAAAATAATGAAGGTATACAGAAACCGAAACCCTTGAGAATGTAACATTTATAAAATATAATAATAATAGTCAATGAATAATCATAGCATTAATAATTAATTATGTTAACTAAAGCTAGTTGTAACACACCCGACCCCTAAGTACCCTTTCTAGGGATGGGGCATACAATTTTTTCTTACTCAAATCATCTGGAATAATCTCTCTGAGATGATCCATCCTCTTCTACTTGCTTGTAGCTTTCTAACGAATGTTATCAGGATCTAATACAAACTTTGGTTTATAAGTTGTAGCTTCCTGAATTCCTTCGAGTGTTCATTGGTTGAGGGCCACATGGAAGCCATGTGGATGTTAGAATATAGAAGATTGTGCTCGTTTTACCAATGACGATACCCTCGTCACCCAATCACAGGCCGAAGCCACCCTCTGAGCACCTTGACCTTGACAGAGAAGAGAATCCTGCTAGCAATCCAATAGCCAAGAGAGGCTAATGCACCAAGCAAGAATAGAACCCAAGCTGATCAGATAATCCCACCCAGAGGTTAGCACACACCTTCCCAGAAACTTGTGCACAAGATGCAAATGCACCTACGCAAATCCAGTTCACTCTGCAACTACTGAGATGAGAATAATGAGAATTGGTGCCCTGTATTTATAGTAGTCTGGGTAGTTTAACTGGGGCTGACTTCTCCTTCTAGGTATTAATAAATTCATATTAAATATATTTCTGCAGCGGACAACCTGTCTAGGGTTTTCTTCATTTCTTTGCTTCCTTCCGGAGTATTCTAGTCTCAGCATAGGTCACAATAGAGGTTCATACCTCCTGAAGCTACCATAATATTAACACTACCTCCTAGCTAGGGAGGTATGGTCTTGAGCACAATAGACCATTCAACTGGTAGCAACACGAGCACCGTCATTATTATCCAACTGGATAATCTCCTATGACAACTGGTACAATATTAATTTATAGAACACACCTATGTTTATTCAAGGTAGTATGCAACTACTCAAACCATGACACATAGTCACAAACAGTGGAACAAATCCACCACAGTAGTATATATCTCTACTGTCTGGAGACAGGCAATCTCCATAACAATCTTTTGGGCCAATATTTCACTCACATCCATGAGCTCTGAAGGAATATTTTCCTCACAAACAGTGGAACATATCCACCACAGTAGTTTACATCTACTGTCATATAGTCTTCATAAAAAACATCTAATAACAACCTGCATAGAAACAATGTTATGATATAAACTGAATCATATGGGCCAATCTTTCACTCACGTCTATGAGATATGAAAGAATATCTTCCCTTAGTATAGAACATCAGCAATGGGCTATCTGCCTCATTATTCTCAAATAAGGAAGAAGGATTATTTCTGATTTCTGAGCCTGGACCATTCCTCACCCTGGGCCATTCTTCCTACACTAGTTAAAGTGCACCCTGGACAGAATGTATAAACCCTAAGGAATGTTTGGACCATTCCCCACCTTGGGCCATTCCTCCTACACTAATCAAAGTGTGCCTTGGAGAGAATGTACAACCCTAAGGAATGTATGTCCATGATTGTTGAGCCTGGACCATTCCCCACCATGGGCCATTACGCCTACACTAATCAAAGTGCGCCCTGGAGAGAATGTATAACCCTAAGGAATGACTGTCTGGACCATTTCCTCTATTAACCATAAGAGGAAAAGACTATCCTGCATCAACCTCCAAAACTAACCATTCCTCATGTTAACCACAATGAGAAATCACTGTCTAGCAAGGCGGGCCAGTCTTCTTGAGTAACCCTCAAGAAGAGAGACTTCCCTAGACCACTCCCCAAGTTAACCACAATGGGAAGTCGTTGTCTATGATACATCAACAATCAGACTACCTCCTATGTTAACCACATTGGGAAGTCACCGTCCATCAACAATCTCAATCCACTTTCCGAACATGAAAGAATATGTCCAATTTGGACTATTTTTCAATTACAAAGATAGATAATATTTTCAGTGCTCCCTCCTAACTGGAGAGTTATTTAAATCACAAAAATAAATGTTTTTCAAGATAATTTTTCTGTACCTTCTCCTAGCTTGGAGAATCTTCCCTTTCAGCTAAGGGAGTTATTTCAACGATCCCCATCTTCTCTCGGAAATATGCAAAATTGATTCTGGATAGAGGTTTTGTCAGAATGTTTGTTGTCTTCTCATCAGTGGGAATATCCTCGAGATTTACCTCTCCTTCCTGGAATTTATCTCGAATAAAGTAGTATTTGATCTCAATCTGCTTCGACCTTTCATGAAACATTGGATGTTCTAATAATCTTATACAACTCTGATTATCACAATATATTATGGTCGATTCTGGAGTCTGATCAAATAAATCAGATATTAACTTCCTTATCCATATTGCTTTTGTGCATGCTTCACAAGCTACCATATACTCTACGTCTACTGTAGTGAGTGTGAAAAAATTTTGTTTCCTGCTGCCCCAAGATAACATAGTAGAGCCCAAGACGAAACACATATCTGAAGTACTCTTTCTGTCTTCTACACTTCCTGCCCAATTAGAGTCTATGAATCCATGAAGTTGGATATCACTAGATGCGGTATATATCAAGCCATAGTTTATTGTCCCACAAATATATCTTAGGACATGCTTTGCAACTATCTAATTCTCCTTTCTAGGTTCCACCTGGAACTGACTTAATGTATTTACAGCAAAGAAAATATCTGGTCGAGTATTTACCAAATACATCAATGATCCAATTAGCTGTCGATATAGATATGGATCTACTGGATCGGAATCTAGGAATTTCACTTTTCTTATATCTGCATTCATAGGAGTTTCCATGGACTTAAAGTCCATCATTCCAAACATCTGAAGGATCTTTATTGTGTACTTTCCTTGTCCAAGGAATACTTCACCATGCTTCTGCCATACTTCTAGTCCCAAGTAATAATGCATGAGACCTAGATCTTTCATATCAAATTTAGAGGCTAAATCCTTCTTGCACTGGATAATTAGAGATTCTTCACCTGTTATGAATAGATCATCAACATATAATAGTAGAATCATAGGTACATTATCCACGACTTTGTAATAAAGGTTTGGATCTGCATGACTATTGGAGAAACCAAGTCTTGTTAGATAGTTGTCCATTCTGGCGTACCAAGCTCTTGGATCTTGCTTGAGTCCATATAGAGATTTCTTCAATCTGCAAATGTGAGTGTCTCTGAAATGTACCTCGAATCCTTGAGGTTGTTCAATATATACTTCTTCTGCAATTGCTCCATTCAGAAAAGTTGTCTTCACATCCATCTGATGTAGATTCCATCCCATGGAAGTGGCAAGAGATATGATAGTTCTGATGGAGGCACCAGAGAAAATGTTTCTTCATAATCTTCTCCCTCCTTCTAGGAGAACCCTTTGGCCACGAATCTTGCCTTATATTTATCCACGCTTCCGTCTGCTGCATGTTTGATCTTGTATACCCATTTTGAGGTTACCACTGATTTTTCTTTAGGGCTAGGTACAATTTCCCATACTTCATTTTTCATAATGGATTGATGTTCTTCCACCATAGCTTCTTTCCATTGTCCCTTTTGGACTGATTCTTCAAATGTAGTAGGTTCTTCATCTAGAATTTTCGTCATGTATGCTGCATAACTTGAGAATCTTTTCGGTCTTTCACTCTTTTTGGATGTTCCTTCTGGAACCTTGATTCTTTCTACGTCTTGTAATGTAGCTTCAAGGCAATATGGTCGCTTCTTGGTTTTTGGTATGATATTTGAATCAATGTTATCACCTGGTTCCATAGGATGATCAGGTTGATCCTTTTCATTATCTTCATTTTCTGTGTTTTCTTTATTTGGTTCTTCAAGTTCCTCTTCATCTATAATTTCTTCGATGGATTTCTTGAAGGCCATATTTTCATTGAACATTACGTCTCTGATAACTTATATCTTGTGTTGTTCTAGAATATATATTCTATAGGATATGGATGAATCACTATATCCCACGAATATCCCCTTCTTTCCTGAGGGTTCTAGTTTATTCCTTTCATCTTTGGGAATATGAGAGTAAACTGGACATCCAAATATTCTTAGATTTTCTACATTAGGTTTCTTACCTGAGAATGCTTCTTTTGGTGTCATGTCCTTCAATATGTGATGAGGGATTCTGTTTTGTACATATATTGTTGTCATTCCTGCTTCTCCCCATAGAAACATGGATAGACCTTGATCGTTCAATAAGGATTTTACCATTTCTTCGATAGATCTGTTCTTTCTTTCCACTACATTGTTTTGTTGAGGATTATGAGGAACAATCAGCTCCCTCCTAATCCATGTCGATTTGCAGAATGCAACAAAATCCTTCGAGGTGTATTCTCCTCCATTATATGTTCTTAATGTCTTGATCTTCTTGTTCGTAAGGTTTTCTATTTCTGCCTTGAATTCTTGGAACTTGTTGAATACTTCGTCTTTTGATTTCAGTAGGTATAGCCACATCTTTCTTGAATAGTCATCTATGAAGATTACATAATAGAGAGATCCTCCTAGATATTTGAATGGCATTGGAACGCAAACATCTGAGTGTATTAGATCTAGGATTTCCTTGGATCTGTTGTTGTTTCTTGGAAATGGTTTCTTGATATTCTTCCCAAAGGCACATCCTTTGCAAATTCCTTCATGTGTGGATTTCAATTCTGGTATTCCTTCAACCATTTTTCTGAGGAAAGGTAATGCTTGATAGTTTATATGAGTGTACCTTCTATGCCAAATCTCATTAGGGTTGACTTCGTCATGTACTAGAGGTTCTTTATTTCATTCTACTAGTCTATACAGATTTCCTTGGGGACTTCCAATAACCCTAGCATCCTCTATGCTGGAATTCTTATGCCATGATAACACCTTTCCATCCATGAAGGTTATTATGCTTCCTTTGTCTTCTAAACATGATATTGATACAAGATTCTTTTCTAAACCAGGTACATATAAAACATTGCTTAAGTGAACATGATTACCTAATTCCAACTTGATGGAGGCTTGTCCAAATCCTTCGATGGGGTAAGTGATTTTGTCTCCAAGCTCCACTTTGTATGATGTCTTTCTCTCATTTAGATTTGAGAGTGTGGCTTGATCTTCCATCATGTGCCTGGAAGCTCCACTATCGATTATCCACATATCATCTTTAATAGTCCTGGTAAGTGTTGAGTAGTGTAAAAGACTGATTGTTTCACACATGTCTTCGGTTGACTGGTAATTGGTCATGCCTTGATCCAAAACTTCAACTTCATCATTTATGTCTTCTAAGAGAGACAATAGGTGTGTTGAGTTAGGGTGCATCTGAATATCTTCTTCATGGGCCATATGCTCCATCACAAGGTGTCGGATCGGAGATTTAAGGTTTTTGCAACTACTTTTGCTAGTAACCCTAGTTGTAGTGTTTTTGGAAGCTACTCCTGCTAGTAACCCTAGTGGCAGTTCTTCAATGATCTCAATATCTAGCAGCTATGCTTCCTTATAGCATTTTAGGCTAACTGAAGGGGGTGTGGTCACATAACATGTTAGAATATAGAAGATTGTGCTCCTTTTACCATTGACGATACCCTCGTCACCCAACAACAAGTCGAAGCCACCCTCCGAGCACATTTACCTTGATAGAGAAGAGAATCCTGGTAGAAATCCAATAGACAAAAGAGGCTAATGCATAAAGAAAGAATAGAACCCAAGCTATTCAGATAATCCCACCTAGAGGCTAGCGCACGAACCTTCCATCCTTAGCCCACACTGCTCATCAATCTCAGTAGTGGGTCACCCCCAAGCTGGGACTAAAATCCACCCCCAAGGCGAGGAATCCTAGGCTAGGCTGAGGCTATAGGGAAAACACACAGTCACAAGGAAGGAATTCTCTCCCAGGAACCACTCATACTCACTGCCCACATACTCTCCTTCCCCACATGCCTATTCCACCCCAGGAGTATACACCATCTCTATCACCTAGACAGTCCTTTGGTTGTTGACATCCCTTGCCTTGGGTTTCAGCAACAGACCGAACCGAAAGTCTCCGAGCCTTGTGGCAGTTACAGGGTTCCTTCCTGGAGTTCTCTCCTTTCCTTTACGCACTCTCTCACCTGGAGAGAGTCTCTCACAGGCCAAGCAACATGTTCTTCCAAATTTAATCACCTCTCTCACCTGGAAAGAGTGTTGTACAAACTGGCCAACAAGCCACACGCAGCCCAGCAGTACATGGCCACAACAACCAATGGGGAAAATAGACATGAAAGGATGGTCTTGTGGTTATGGCTTGGGAATAGAGATTCCACACACAGGCTCGATCTTTTTAGATAGAGGATGTCTTGGCTTTCCAAAAATCAACACAGGCTATCCCCAAAATCAACACACAGAATTCTCAAGGATGCGTGATGAGTTGTCCACGCAGGGGTAGATTCAGACTCCACAGTTCACAACAAGATGTATGAGCTATCTGATAACAAACACATGCCTTTCTCCCGATTCAGAGGATGCACGAGGGTATCTATTGCATAGGTTGGATGGGTTCATGCTCAGACGATCAGGTAGAATGGAGGAGGAACCCCCAACATGTCTCATCTTAGCCATTTATTTGCATGCGCCTAGGTTGACACTTGTCACCCATACAACTGTATGCATTCCTTCAACATGTGTTCCTTCCATTTGGACGTTGCTTGTCCTTCCAAAATGGAAATTAGGATTAAACATATTATTTGCATGTCTTTTGGAATAATATTAAAATATTATTCCCAAGGACTTAAGTCCCTAGGCTCAACTCTTAGCCCCTAAGCTCCACACTTAGTCCCCTTTTCCAACCTTCTAGTCCCTAATCCCTTGCGCGCTCTGTGGAATCTTAGTCCCCCATCACTCATTCATCGTGGTCGGTCTACACGTGGTGGTGTTTATATTTTTATTAATGTTCTGCATGGATACATGCACAAAATTAGGCTCTTGGCCTTCAACACTTAGGATCTCTGGCCTAACAATCACATAATCCCACTAGGTTATATAAAGTTGGCTCACCAGCCTATAAAACATATTTACAATCCATTTCATAAACAATATTTACAATAGGGCTCGGCCTTGGGGAAATTACAATCCCCCTCCCTTATTTTTTCACTATCCTCAGTGCAACTTTACACTGCATCTGCAAGCTTTTCAAAATTTTCAAAAAGATGCAGGTACTTTGCCTGCATAACATCTTCATTCTCCCATGTTGCATCCTCAGGACCATACCAGGTCCACTGGAACTTTACAAGCTCTATGGCTTGATTCCGGAGCTGTTTGCTTTTCCTGTCCAATATGTGCACATGATGCACTTGCAGGACACCTTCTGGTTCCACCTAAATCACATTCCAATCGATAACATGATTAGCATCAGGTATATATTTATTAAGCAGTGAAACATGAAACACATTATGTATAGTCATAGATGCAGGTAATGCAAGCATGTATGCAATTGGCCCAATCCTTTCCAGGATTTCAGAAGGCCCACAGTATCTTGTTGCCAACTTTGCACAACTTCCCAGCTTCAGGGAACTCCTGTTAGTTTTCACTTTCATGAAAACATGATCACCCACTTTGAATTATCTATGGGTTCTGTTCTTATCATCATAACTTTTCTGCCTGTCCTCGGCAGATTTCAAATTCTGTTTGATTCTTATCATTTGGTCTTCCATCTCTTCGAGCAACTCTGGCCCAACTACTTCTCTATCAACTGGATTATCCCAGCTCACTGGAGTGTTCCACTTTCTTCCATAAAGTGCTTCAAATGGGCTCATCTTCAACGATGCATGATACCCATTTTTGTAGGCGAATTCTACCAAATGCAGGTAGTCTTCCCATCTTTATGGTTTGTCCATCACATACATTCTCACCATGTCCTTTATTACTTTGTTCACCCTCTTTGTCTGTCCATCAGACTCAGGATGATACTCTGTACTAAAATTCAGATTTATTATGAATCCTTTGAACAATCCTTTCCAGAAATTCGAGGTGAATTTCAGGTCCCTATCAGACACAATCGTCTTAGGAATTCCGTGCAAGCGTGCCACTTCTTTTAAAAATATGTCAACAACATTTGTTGCCTTGTGAGTAGTTTTCAGTGGAATAAAATGGGCAACTTTTGTAAGCTTGTCCACCACAACCATGATCGAATCATGCTGCTTGCTTGTTCTGGGAAATCCTATAATAAAATCCATGGTCACCACTTCCCACTTCCATTCTAGAATGGGTAAGGGCTGCAACAACCTTGCTGGGTGCCTATGCTCAGCCTTAACTTTCTAGCACTCCATAGATCTGGCGATGTATTCAAGGATATATCTCTTCATACTTGGCAAAAATAATGGCTTTTGATTGCTGCCACAGTCTTCTGATATCCAGGGTCTCTAACATACATCACATTATGCATTTCTTTTAGAATTGCTAGCTTCAAATCCTGGACATTGGGTATATACACTCCATTTTTGTAAAGAAGTATCCCATCATCTTCCAAGGTGTAACTTTCCTCTTTCTATGGTCTCTCATGCTGATGTAGCTTTGCCACCAAGTATTTGTACTGCAAATCGACACTTGCAACTTCCAAAATTCTATCCTTAATATCTGTCCTATACATGCTAATGGTTGTAGCATGCAATTCATGCACCTTTCTGCTGAGTGCATCAACCACCTTGTTTTCCTTCCCTTTGATATGCTTGATATCAAAGTCATATTCACTCAAAAACTCCAACCACCTTCTTTGTCTAGCATTTAAGGTTGGCTACTCAAACAAATATTTCAGACCATGGTGGTCTATTCTCAATTCGAATCTTCTTCCCATGAGGGAATGTCTCCATTTCCTCAGAGTGTGGACGATTGCTGCCAGCTCCAAGTCATGAGTGCCATAATTCTTTTCATGTTCTTTCAATTTTCTAGACTCATAACAGATTACAAATCCATCTTGGCTGAGAACTCCTCCCAACCCTTCCTTGCAAGCATCTGTGCAAACAACAGAATCCATATTTGGATCTACAATTTTCAAGATTGGAGAACTATTTAACAGTTGCTTCAATTGCTGGAAACTCTCTTCACACTCTTCAGTCCACTGAAACTTTTTCTCCTTCCTTTGCAAGGAAGTGATAGGGTGAGCTATCTTTGAGAACCCTGTGATAAAACTTCTATAATAGCCCGCCAGACCCATAAAGGATCTAAATTCTATCACATTCCTTGGCGCTGACCATCCTTGGATGGCCTCAACCTTTTTAGGATCCACAGCAATCCCTTCTTCTGAAACAATGTGCCCCAAGTAATGGATTTGTCTTTGATAAAATGAGCATTTGCTCAACTTGGCATACAACTGGTGTTCTCTCAACACTTGCAGCACCATCCTCAGGTGTTGTTCATGCTCTTCCTCTGACTTGGAATACACCAAGATGTCATCCAGGAAGACTATGACAAACTTGTCTAAATAGTTCCTGAATACACCATTCATCAAGCACATAATAACAACAGGTGTGTTTGACCGTCCAAATGGAACCACTGTGAACTCGTAATGACTGTACCTTGTTCTAATGGTGGTCTTGCTGATATCCTCATCCTTTACTCTTACCTAGTGATATCCTGATCTGATATCTATCTTCAAAAATATTTCCGCACCCTTCAGTTGATCGAAAAGATCCTCGATCCTCGACAGAGGATACTTGTTCTTGAGAGTTACCTTGTTCAACTGTCAAAAATCAATGCACAACCTAAATGTCCCATCCTTCTTCTTCATGAATAGGACCAAGGCACCCTAAGGTGACACGCTGGGGTGAATTTACCCCTTCCTCAGAATCTCTTTGAGCTGCAATTACAACTCTTTCAACTCTGGCGTACTCATTCTATAAGGAGCTTTCAACACCAGAGCTGCTCCATGCATCAAATTTAGCGAAAAATTGATTTCTCTCTTCAGAGGTAGTCCAGGTACCTCCCGAAATACGTCCTTGAACTCTATGAGTACCTCATGGTCTCCAATTCTTGAGACTTCATCTCTGGATGTTTCCTCTACATGGGCTGCAAATAATTGACAGCCTTTCCTGTAACACTTCTTCAGCTACATGGCTGAGATTTCTCTAACAACCACAGCTCTAGGAATTCCTTGGTCTATTTTCTGATTTCCCTCCTCATCCATGCATGTAAACCTCTTGTTATGACAGTTCAGGAGGGCATGGTGCTGGTCCAACCAGTCCATTCCAATTATGCAGTCATAAGAGCCTAAAGGCAGAACATTCAACTCAGCCTTTGTTCTCAATCCATTCATGTCTGTCGAACATGATTTAACCAATTCAGTGGCCTTCCTCTTGGTTCCTGTAGCCAACTACACTAACCAAGACCTTTCATGTTTTCTTCTTGATAAATGCAAACTTTCCACCACCCTAGGATCTACATAACTATGGCTAGCCCCAGAGTCAATTAAAATAATAAATGGTTGGTTGTTGATTATACCTTCCACTTCAATCATGTGCGATTGAAATTCTACTTGATTGTTGTCTAGGGATATGTAGGTCCTTGGCATCCTGCTACCCATATCCTCCATTGTTTCATCTTATAGAGCATTGTGGATGGTTCTCGCTTTATCTTTTCTGTGGGGGCAGTCTTTGTACCTATGGTTTCCTTTATAGCCCCAACACTCCATAGGTGGCGATCTGGGCATTTGCTCACCCACTTCAACCTTCCCGAGCTCTCTGAAAGATGGTTGTCACTAAAGACTTTTTCTGAAAAAGAGAGGCTTGTTTCCCTTCTGCCTCTGCTCTTTCCTGAACTTCTTCTGATTAGCCCAAGACCTCCGAAAAGTGGGCCTTTCTCTTTGTTGTTCATATAAGCATTTTTCCCTTCTTATTGTTTCCTCCATAGTCTTAGGATCATCATACTGAATCTTGTCACCAATAGAATGTGGTCCACTCGGATATCTATGAATCTTGACAGCCTCATCTTTGATGAACGAAACATACTTTAGTAGTTCCAAAAACCTTCGTTTGTATTCATCGATGGTCATGTTTCCCAACTTGATTTCGATGAACTCATTCATATTTATGTCATAGTAACTTTTGGTCAGTTATTTCTTCTCGAAATACCTCTTGAACTCCTTCCAAGTGACATCTTTCTCACTAATGTGTTACACCTGCACAAAATGATCCCACCACATGGATACTTTTGCCTTCAATTGATACATCTCAATTCTTCCTTCTACGTGAGAGGAATAATTTTGCAGTTGGAAATATTTCCTCATGCCAAGCAACCATGTTTCGACATCTTCGTTCTTCTTATGTTCTCCATCAAATGTTGGAGGCTTGATCTTGTTCATCTCCCCTTTCAATTTATCCACTCTAGATCTTCGTTGTTTTCTGGTACGAGACGGGCTTGAACTACTGTGCGCTTCCCTGTTGGAATGCTTTGGGGAGTGACGATGATGTCTGCTACCACTCCTCGATCTTCTTCTTCTCTCAGGGGTCCTGCGACTCTCTGTCTTGCTTGAGCCACTCCCCTTCTCCAACTTCCTTTCTATTTTTTCCAGGTTCTTCAACATTTTTAAGTTGAATTCTCCCTGCTAATCCCTGACCCTCATGATCTTTCAGCTATCAACTCGACGAGCCTCGGCATCTTTCTGCAATCTTCCAATGAGTTTCATCATAAGTCCTTCCTTATCCATCTCTTTTCTATGCCCATTAGAGTTTGATCCTTCGATTCCTAGGTTAACATCCCTTCCTACCCTTTTGTCCTCTGTTCCAGAGGCAATCTGCACCTCTTCCAAATCCATACTCGATGTGGGTTTTCGGCTGTCTTGATACTCATTGAACTCTGCACACATAATGTGTAGTCAACTGGAGTTTCTCAGGCCTTATCCCTTAATAAAAACCACAAAAATCATTAACCAACATGAATAAGAAAAATGTTTTGAATCCACTAAGTTTTCTGAGCTCTGTTTGGCTCTACAAATTTTGGGACTTCTGGTTTTGGGGTCTTGGTCCATGAGACTCTCATACTCGCTTTTATGTTTCATGGTTTTGGTCCGCGAGACTCTCATACTTGCTTTCAGGTTTTGGGGCTTTGGTCCACGAGGATCCTACAGTTAAGTCCTCGACAGTTCTTTTGTCTTCAAAAATTTTGGGACTTTGGGACTTTGGGACTTTGGGGTTTCGACACTTCAGTTTTTCAGGTCTTCAGTACCTAGGAGTTCACGAAGTAGTGACTCCAAGTCTCTTGTCACTTCAATCCCTAACTTCCAAAATTTCTATCTCCTTACCCTCTGGCCCAGCAGTACAGTTGTCTCCCTTAACCATGGTGGCGCGTGGCACGTTCAGGAAGGTTCACGTCACCTTTGCTGATGTCATCAGGTCCCACCACTCTCACTTTTCTTCTTGACCCACTAGCACATGGTACACACCCATGTGTCCACATCCATTCCAAGTGAAATCCAACAATCAGACCTTTCCTAGATCCCTGACGCATATATTTTCGACGTTTCAAGATTTCGGGCATTAGGAGTTCGTGCATCCACGCATCTCGAGCTTCTGTTTGCCGAAATTCCAAAATTACTGTCTATCCCTCCACTTGATCCAACAATCAAGTTCCTATCTTACGATCTATGGTGTAGATCGTTTCAGACTTTTGGGTTTTTCTATTTCGCGACTTGCGAAAACAAGGTTCTTCCATTTTGGTTTCCCGAGTGTCGAAACGTCGTCTGACAGCCACGTGTTCCCCCCGATGGATGGTCCCGACAAATTCATGCTTTCGTGTATGCTGATTTCCACGTTCCTGTGCAAATCCAAAGGGTTTTTAAACCCTATGAATTTTTTCCAGATCTGACGGTCACAAGGGTTCTCCTTTCCCCCCAAACAGATCCTATGACTCCAACACTTCTGGTCTGGTGTCCTCTCTCCCTGTGGAAAGATACCACATCGGTTGTAGTTTCATAACACCGCTACACCTCCTGATCTTGGTAACATGGTCAAGTAACTCCTTGACACTCAGACGCATTCAAAGGTCTGAAGTTGGTCCTCCAGACAAAATTTCTCCTCATCCCCTCGGTCCAAAGACCACTCAACTGGCCCATATAGGCTCAGGGTCGAAACCTTGGCTCTGATACCATACTATAACACCATTTTCACCTTAAGCTATATCGCTCTGATACAATACTGTAATGCCCCCTTTCCATCAGCCGTTCAGGAGCTACTTCATGGAATAACAATCGCATACTTAATTATATATATATGGCATGCAATTAAGCAAATGAAACACATTTAAACTTAGAGTAACATAAGAATTACTGCTAACACAAATATTCCCTGGTATTAACAATAATTCATCTACACAACATAATACATGACAAGATATAAGAATCAAAGGCATGCAAAACATAACATTTAACATAAGTTGATACTTATCTTGAAACTGTGGCAATTCCACCAACTAGGTGTAGGCCTTCCATGAACCTCCCAGCCTTAGCCCACACTTCTCATCAAGCTTAGCAGTGGGTCACCCCCGAGCTGGGACTAAGCTCCACCCCCAAGGAAAGGAATCCTAGGCTAGGCTGAGGCTACAGAGAAAACACACAGTCACAAGGAAGGAATTCTGTCCCAGGAACCACTCATATTCACTGCCCACAGACTCTCCTTCCCCACATACCTGTTCCACCCCAGGAGTATACACCTTCTTTGTCACCTAGATAGTCCTTTAGCTTCTAAACTCCCTTGCCTTATGTTTTAGCAACAGACGGGACCGGAAGTCTCCGAGCTCTGTGGAAGTTACAGGGATCCTTCTAGGAGTTCTCTCCTTTCCTCTGCGCACTCTCTCACCTAGAGAGAGTCTCTCACAGGCCAAGAAACCTATTCTTACAACTTCAATCATCCCCCTCACCTAGTGAGAGTGTTGAACAAACTGGCCAACAAGCCACACACAGTCCAGCACTGCATGGCCACAACAACCAATAAGGAAAACAAACACGGGCTTTCCGATAGGCTTAGCAATGAGAGGATGGTCTTGTGGTTATGGCTTAGGGATAGAGATTCCACACATAGGCTCGATTTGTTTAGACAGAGGATGTCTCAGCTTTCCAGAAATAAACACAGGCTATCCCCAAAATCAACGAACAGACTTCTCAAGGATGCATGATGAGTTGTCCACGTAGGGGTAGATTTAGACTCCACAGTTCACAACAAGATGTACGGGCTATATCAGAACAAACACAAGCCTTTACCTCAGTTCATAGGATGCACGAGTGTATTTCTTGCAAAGGTCGGACGGGTTCATGCTCAGACGATCAGGTAGAATGGAGGAGGAACCCCCAACATGGCTCATCTTAGCCATTTATTTGCATGCACTTGGGTTGACACTTGTCATCCATACAACTACATGCATTCCTTCAGCATGCGTTCCTTCCATTTGGACATTGCTTGTCCTTCCAAAAAGGAACTTAGGATTAAGCATATTATTCCCATGGAATTAAGCCCCTAGGATCAACTCTTAGCCCCTAAGCTCCACACTTAGCTCCCTTTTCCCACCTTCCATCCCCTAATCCCTTTCCCACTCTATGGAAGCTTAGTCCCCCATCACTCATTCATCGTGGTCGGTCTGGACGCGGCGGTGTTTATATTTTTATTAATGTTCTGCATGGATACATGTACAAAATCAGGCTCTTGGTCTTCAACACTTAGGCTCTCTAGCCTAACAATCACGTAAGCCCACTAGCTTATATAAACTCAGCTCACCAGCCTATAAAACATATTTACAATCCATTTCATAAACAAGATTTACAATAGGGCTCAGCCTTGGGCAAGTTATAGATGGTCCATCCACTATTCGAACCAAGATCGAGACTTAATCATCATTTAACACACAACTAAAGGAGAATTCAACATTTGGTGCTTTGGTACTAAACATCCCTTTTATTTCCTACACGCAAATCCTCTGGAGTCTCAAAATTTTGAAGGATCCCAAAATATTGCCACATGGATGCAACCTTCGGGCCCTTCACCCTTCCCATGACTCTACATCCCAAATCCCCAGAATCCCAAAATATTTAACATTCGAAGATTCCACTCTTGCACAAGGTGACGTACTAGATGCAATGAAAAATACAGGTGTGTAATGAATAGTCCTACTGCCTTATGGACCAAACATGTAATTTCTAGAGAGGACACAACACAAGGTAGAAAGGACATGTGTCTCCTATAGTGGGTGACATGTGTCACGTATTAATGGGCACATAGGTTCGGTGAAACGTCTAGATCCATGTGACACGTGGCACGCCAAACTTAGTTCCATGTCACCCTAGGTGACATCTGCATACCAATTCACCTCAAACTGATCACCTTCCAAGTCCTTCGATATTATGGTCACAGTGTGTCCATGTAACCCCTATATTACGGCCTTAGTTACTTCATAACTTCGACGTTTAGGGAATTCATGGTGTGTCTCCTTCCTTTCTCCTAAAGTGGTCAATGCCAGGCTGACCTTGGCATAAATCCAGCAATGATGCAAGATCCAGAAGGATTCCTAGATCTATGGTTCTCATTTTCTTCACAGCTTCAGCCTTCAGGGATTTCATCTTCATGGTCGCTTTACTACCGCGAAGTAGGACATCTCTAAAGTACCATCTCTGTAGGATTAGATAGTTAATAGGGTTTCTTAACGAGCTCCTCAAATCCACGACTCTCATCACTTCATGACTTCAAAATCCAGGGAGCTTGATTCTATATCATCCCCATTCAAAAAGAGTGGGACTTTGCCAAAGTTACCTCGATGTCGATCCAACAGAAAAGGGGGCTCCTATAGCATTAAATATATTAAATAAAATGCAGAACAAAAATAATTTAGCTAGAAATGGCAGAGAAACAATGATATAACCATAACAATACCAGAATAATACCATAACAATACCAGGATAACACCAAAATGAGAAATTTGATTATCGATAGCAATGTTCACTTGCCTCTTTGAGGGGAAACCTCTAGCAGAGCAGATCTCTATTACAATAATATCCAAGAAAATATTTCTCATACCCTCTACTTCTATTTATACTAAATATATCTATTCAAAAGAACAATCTAGAGGAAGATCCTTCTAGAAGCAGAAGATTATATTAGGTCTTCTTACATTTGACTTATTCTTCCTTATCGATAGGCCTTATTAATATTGGCCTTTATTGCAAGGAATTATTATTTTTCTACCTACGTGAGGGGTTAGGGAGGTTAGGTCCCTAACATGCCTTCCCCCTTGAAGAACAACCTTGCCCTCAAGGCTTCAGATGAGGGAATTGTTGTAGAATGGTGGTCATCTCCCAGGTGGAATCTTCTAGAGGGGTATCTTTCCATTAGACTATTACTTCCTGGATAATGTGTTTATGGAGACGAAACTCTCGCTAGGCCAAGACTTATTGTACCTGCAACCATATGGAACCTTCTTTATCCAACTTAGGGAGACAAGTTTGAGTTTGTCACTTAGTTCTAGCCACCTTCTTTAACCATGAAACATGAAAAATAAGATGGAGCTTTGACTGACTGGGTAGAGATAACTGATACACCATCGATCCCACATGCTTTGGCACTATATAGGGACCATAAAATTTGGGCGCAAGTTTCTGATAGTTTTTAACTTTGAGTGAATTCTTCTTGTAACGTTGTAGTCGAAGAAATACCTAGTCCCCTTCAACAAAATCGTGCTCGAAATTACCTTGACCAACTTGTTGCTTCATGCGATTTTAAGCCATGACCAAATTGTCTTTGAGAGTATGAAGAATAGCCTCGTAGACTGTAAGATTTGTGTCAAATTGTTGAACCTTCAAGACCACTGTCATATTGGATAGAACTGATGGAGGCTTTTGTCCATAGACTTCTTCAAAAGGAATCATGCGAGTAGTTGTATGGTAAGAGGTGTTGTACCACCATCCAACTAGGGGTGACCATTGAGCCCACCTATTTTTCCATGCAGATGCAAAACACCTCAAATATGTTTCCGAACACTTGTTGACAACTTGAGTTTGGCCATTCATCTAGGGGTGATAGGAAGTGCTAGGATGCAATTGGGTGCCATGTGGCTTGAACAATTCTTAACAAATTTTTTTGGTGAAAGTGGGGTCTCTCTTAGAGACAAGAGAATTAGGCATGCCATGAAGATTGGAGATATTATCCATGAATATTTGAGCAACTATGGCGGTTGTGAATTGGTGTTGAATAACACAAAAATGAGCATATTTGGAGAGATGGTCAATGACCACCATGATGATTGAATTATTTCTTGATTTATTTAATCCTACAATGAATTCCATAGAAATATCTCACCAAATAGAAGGGGAAATCGAAATTAGTTGGAGTGTTCCCAGAGCTTTGAAATTTATCTGTTGTGTATTTTACATACCTCACATTCAGCCACAAAGGTGTGGACATCATATTTCATGTCGTCCCAGAAAAAAGAACATTTGACCCGTTCATAGGTTTTGGTAAATCCTGAATGCTCCACTATGGCCGAGATATCAATTTTAGAATCCACTATGGATTTAAGTTGGGATTTCTCACATAAATATAAATGGCCTTTATAGTGAAGCTCTTAATTATTCCAAGAGTACACTGGAGAAACTGAATAATTTAGTTGCAATTGGTGAAACAGGCTAGAAATTTTGTGATCCTGCAACCATTCCCGACGAAAACATTGGAGCCAATGTAGTACAATGAAGAAGAGGAAGAAAAGTGACCTAGATTATTCATATTTTTAGGAAAGAGCATCAACTACTACATTTTCCTTTCCCTTCTTATAAATTATCTTATAATAATAGCCAAATAGCTTGGTCACCCATTTTTGTTCCACTAGGGATGAAATTCGTTGTTCCAGGAAATACTTGATACTATGATGATCAGTTTTGATTTGGAATTGTTGACCCAATAAGTAAGGATGCCAGAGATCCACAACATGAAGAATAGATAACATTTTATTTTCATAAATTAATTGTCCCAAATGTCGCTATGAAGTTTTTTTGCTAGTGAAGGTTGTTGTGCACTTTAATTGTCTAAATAAATAGATAATTAAGGTGTTCAATATGAATTGTCAAACCCAGGGAAGTTTTGTTATTGTAAGATAATTGTGCACAGTCTATGCTAGATTATGAAAGAAAACACTAATCAAATTGCAGTAAGGTAAATTAACATGAAAAGAAACATAATTGAAAAGATGAACACTAACACATGTTGCTAACACAGCTGGAGTTCAAATCTATTGTTGCAGAATTCATGTCACACTTGCATAATTTAAATCACACTTGCATAATTGAAATCTAATTTCTAGGAGTAGAATTTGATGACTGTATAAGAATCATGGCTTATCTAATCTATTCTAATTTTCTATATTACTCTTGCAGAAGGAAGTTTTGTGCTAATAGTTGAAAGGAAGTCTACTTAATTGTAGAAAGGGAATTCACACTTCTATTTACTTTTGCTTGAAAACAAAGATTTAATCTAATGCAGAAAAGGAATTAAATTTCAAAGCAATTCTTCAGTAGTATACAACAATTGATTCTAACTCTCATGAGACACACTGATGCGCGTCAACAGAAAGGGACTGAACTATAATAACAAATGCATTCTTGAAATTCATGAACAGATAAATCACACCACTTTAAATAATCAAAGCAGTTAATCTAAAACTCACAAAAGAGGGGAGTCTGTGGGGAAGGTGGGCCCTTTCATTCTCATTGAATCCACTCGAAAAGACTACAGTAGATTGGAGAAACTCAAATCACTTCTTTATTAAATCACGAGAATGTTTCAGATACAAAAATGCTTCACTTCAATCTCTATTCCACGGATAATCTCCACCCCCCAAATGGTTACAAATATCTATTATTTAAGGACAAAGACATTTAGTTGAAACAAACTCAGAACAGCCTTGAGAATCAGAGATTCTCAAGCTATTCGTATTATAGAAAAGATGTGTCATCATCACAAAATATGGAAATGATATTGATCAGCAGCTTGAGCCAAACATGAGCCAAAACATGTAACATCGTTGAGGATCGGTCTTTAGGATACATATTTGAATGAGATTCCAGCTTCCAGGATCAGTGGGAATCTATTGCAACAGGTGTAACAGCTTCCAAGAAAGGTGCACAATTGTTGTAGTCATGTAACAACATGCAGAACTGGCGCACAACTATTAACAGCTTCAAAGAAAGGTGCACAATTGATGTAGTCGTGTAACAACATGCATAAGTAGTGCACAGTTGTAATAGTTGTTGTAACAACAACGATCTTTCTTCAAGACTTGGGTGTTTTTCTGTAATCCACACATTCTGATCATTAGTTGAACATTCATGGGTAAAATATGAGAAACGCTACCAATCGAACATGTTAAGTAAATAATAATACAAAATCAAGATCAATGATTCATACCTTGGGAAAAGGTCTTAGCAAATGTCATATTAGGAATTTTATCATAGAAATGATAAGGTTGAATGAGCAAAAGATATAGTGAAAAAAGGACATTTCTGGGTCCTAACATCCCCCCCAACTGAAGACATTGCATGTCCTCATGCAATCCACATTCAAGACTTACTCTGAATCTAAGTTAGGAAAGTGACGCCTCCAGTGCAAATTTCTAAGACAAATTGCTAAGTACCAGTATGGGAAAAAGCAATCAAATCACCTGTGTGTACCCCAACATCTGTTGTTTCAAAAATTTGTTTGAGTTTCTTTGTCTTCAAGAACATAATCAGTTTGAGCTTCTTGAGTTACAACTTGTAAGTGCAACAGAGGTTCTTGTGTAAAAGTTGTTGGTAAACCAACAACTAATCTATTACCTTGAGATATCTTCTGCCTTACTGGTTCTTGTGGAGTAGTAAGGTCATAGTTTGTCTTGACTGAGAAATTGGTCAGTTCTTTAGTATGACCAATGACTATTACTTTCACTATTTTATACCCTTCTTGAAGGTAAATATTACCACATTCATATCACATGTGATCTCTATTTTCATTCATAACAATTGTTTCTTGTGCTAATATATCCAAAGTTGACTCCTTTGAGTTTTTTTGTCGAGCAACATGCAATTCCTTCTTTAGGGAATCCAACTCTTCTTTGATGCTATCATTTTCCTTCATCAGTTTAGTAATCTTGGAATTTTCTGTACCCATTATCTTCTTCTCAATTTGAGAAAACAACTGAGCAAGTGGTACATCATCATTATCCTCATTATTTTGTGT
Organism: Picea sitchensis; assembly: GCA_010110895.2. Taxonomy (NCBI): domain Eukaryota; kingdom Viridiplantae; phylum Streptophyta; class Pinopsida; order Pinales; family Pinaceae; genus Picea; species Picea sitchensis. The sequence goes on from SNQJ01S0012555.1 coordinate 38,699, forward strand.
GACTGGTTCTTGTGTGGCAGATACACTGATGATAGTTGGTTCTTGTGTAACAACTAATTCTCGCATAACTGGTTCTTGTGGGACAATTTCTTCCTGAGAAGTTGGTTCTTGTGTAACAACTAAGTCCTGGGAAGAGGTCGGTTCTTGTGTCACAGTCATGTTGTTGGAAGGGACTAGTTCTTATGTAGAATTCACTTCTTGAACAATGGAGGATAATGGATGAATAAGGGGTATTTCTTGTTCTATATTCTTCCATCCAACTATTGTTGCAGTAAACCTCGCTGACCTAGTTTTCTTCCTAGGTAAGGTAGAGACAAAAGCAAGGGTGTTCCTTTTCTTTGCTTCAGGAGAAGGAGGTCGTTCTTCAACAACCAGACAAGGAGGAAAATATGCAATGCAAGGGTGTTCTCCTATAATCTATACTTCGTCACTCGACGAATTATGCACAGAATCATCAAGAGGAGTCGATGATTCTGCTCCAATTCGTTTACATTCGTCTTGAATTGACAAAATGGTTTCTTGAAATTCCTTTCCCAAGGTAAAATATTGTATACCTGTCTCCATAAGATCAATTTGTGGCTCACTCAGGTTTGTATCATTTATGTCAAAATCTGGCAGGTTCTGAGCATCAGCAAAATTAGGACACTCTGTCTCAGCGATAGGAGGGTTTTGAGTTGCTTCTGGTTCAATAGGAAATGAAGTCGACATGCTGGAATTTACAATGGGGGATTCATTTGTTGTTGCAGATGAGGGTTGAGGCTCATGACTTGGTCCAGGGATTCAGGTTTCAACTACTGGATCAATCACAACTACAGGCATAGGGTTTAGTTGTTCTAGTTTGGATAGAACAACAGGCACAGGATTTGGCTATTCTTCCTCTCCAGGTAATGGGTCATTAAGAATTCCAATTCCTCTACGAATAAACAACCCTATCAGTTTGTGATTGGAAATACAATTCTTGGGATTATTTGATTTCTTGATAAAGTGAGCCATATTATACAAGGAATGAAGAAGGTAATAAGGGATGTTTATTAGCTTCTTATGTCTTAAATGTGACAGTAGGATAAAATAAAATAAAACAAACTACTTGATATTTTCCCTCGCATGTAATGTACCTTTTTACAAATTCTGATACTTTTCCCCATGGCATTGGTAAGGAACTTACATCTACACCTCAGCCCTTGGTCCAAACTTGCTCATCATCCACAAGAAAACCCTTCTGTGCGTCAGGAAGATTTTCTTGTCTTCTAAGACACCTTTCTCCTATGGTCAGAAACCCTGTCACAGCAGCCACGGTTTCCTCTGTCACTAGAATCCTCACCCCGTACACCATTGAATACCCTTCTATGAGATTCTGACTGAACTCTAACATCTGTGATTCATTAAACCCCTGCAGCTTCTCAAAATAAGAAATCCATCCAACCTGCATAAATTTTTGGTAAACATCTGGGTGTAGCAGCGATGCATCCATATTTTCTAGTTCATACCTCACATATGATCCTCCCATAACGACGTTTTAGACTCTAAGCAGTCGCAAAGGAGGAGAAACCAACACCTAAACCAGAGACACAACAAGTTCGAACGAGGATTGCATAAATAACATAGTGTCTCAGCGAAAAATAAGTGTGGTCGAAAGGTAGGTGAATTTAAAATGGGATTTTAATGTTATGACGATGTAGATTTTCATTCCCACCAACTAATATGATTGGATCACGGTTAAACAAATTTAGGACAGCTGACAGGTAAGCATTAAATATTGCTTTCAAATCTACATCACATTGACACTTAGGATCAATAACGTACCTCATAACTTACTGCATGAACCGATCTGTCGGAATAAATGCACTATCCAACCGTCGTTTGATACGCGGGGAATAATTGTAATGATGATAGATGGCTCTGGAACATGAGAAATGATGATATGACAAGTGGAGCATGGTTGGAGTCCTTTCGTTGGTTGACTAGCTAGAAATCTCCAGATGTGGAGTAAAGTAATGATGAAGAGGCATTTTCTGACAGAGAGAGCATTAATTGGAAATAAAAAATTCTTCCAATTCTGTGTGGGCGAATGAAGTAATTTGGAAAATGGAAGAAATCTTCACAAAAATAGCGGAAATGACAAAAATAACAATGTTTCATCATGGAAAGATAGCAGAGCGGGAAAGATTGATGGAGTATCAACATGGAAAAATGGCAGAAATGCGAAAAAATGGGTGAAGCAACATGTAAAAGAGCGAAAAGGAATAACAACGGTAGGTGTATCAGGATGTATTTTGGCTAGAATGGTGGAATTAGGTGTAGAAGCATGTAAATCGACCAAATTGTTGTAAAAGAGTGTAACAACATGTAAAGTGACCATTTTTTTCGTAAAGAGGTGTAACAACATGTAACCTGGTCAAACACAGAATCCCTTCAAACTTCCAAAAACTAATCCTTCGGCTCCCTTCGCTGTAATATACTTTGTTGTTCATCAATCCATATGCACACAAGTAACTGCCTGATACCCTTCTAGTCTAAATTTATTAGAATAGAAAAGAAACATAAAAATTTAAAAAGATGAAATACTTTAAGCAAAAACAAAAAAATTCAAATTTGCACAGTTTACTTATATACAAGGTTTTATTGAGAAGCAAAAAGTTCTAAGGTTTAGAAGGGGAAGGAGCAAGCTCCATGCCCTTTAAAAATTGATAATTTGTATCAGCTGTACATCTGGATTTAAATTCTTCCTTGGAAAGTGGACATTGTTATAGTCGCAAGCGATGACCATTTGCAAGTAACTGTGTATTGGATCCATCAATAGTGATTAACCTAAATGTCCCATTGGGACAAACAATGGCTACCTCATAAGTTCCCATCCATATTGTACGCAGCTTACCCTTAAATTCTTTAAAGTGTGAATCATACAATAGAGCCCAATATCCCTTTTTGAATAACTTCTTCTTGATGACTTGGTCATGCCATTTGGTTCTTTATTGTTGAATCACTGTGGTTTGATGAATAGAATCCAAATGCTTCTCATCCAACTCATTTAGCTATTGCAGTCTGGCCTTTTGTGCCACAGTCAAGTCTAGATTGTCTGTTGATGCAGTTCTTAGGGTTTGGATCTAGAACTCAATGGCAAAAATAAGGCTCTTCCCATATACTAGTTCATAAAGAGAAAAACCAGTTGTGTTCCTCCAAGTTGTTCGATAAGCCCATAGAGCTTCATGCAATCTATCAGACCAACCCCTACGATGTTGCCTCACTGTTTTAGTAAGAATATCTTCTATTACTTTGTTTGTACTTTCCACCTGCCCATTACCTTCGGGATGGTATGGAGAAGTTTTTCTATATAAAACATGATATTTATTGAGTAGGTCTTCAAACTTACATGATGTGAAAGGTGGTCCCCCATAAATTACTAACTCTCTGGGAAATCCAAACCTAACAAAGATATCTTTGAACAAAAATGATAAGAGAACTTCTTCTGAGGCCCTGATGAGTGCTTTTGCCTCTACCCACTTGGTCATGTAATCTGTGCAAACCAATATATAGACTTTCTGATTAGAAGGTGGGTTAATGGGCCCTACAAAATCTATGTCCCATCTCTCAAAATGATATAACACCACTTGAGGCTGGAGAGGCATCTCATCCCTATGATTTGGCTGAGCCATTCATTGGAAACTATCATAGGCTTGGACATACTTCTTTTCATCTTGAAATATTGTGGGCCAAAAATATCCCATCCTCAAAATTTTATGCCCAGTCCTTTTATTAGAAAAATCACCCCCACAAGACCCATCATGGAAAGCTTTAAATAGATCATAAACTTCATCATCTCTCACACGTCTCCTGATTTCTTGATCTAGGCCCATGTAGAAAAGATATCCCCCTATCCAATTATACCAAACACTCTTCTGAATAATCTTCCTTCTTTCTCAAGGAGATAGATTTGGAGGTACCTTCCCTGCAACCAAATAATTAGCAATGCATTCATACCAAGGTGAATGAGCAGATACTGCAAACAAATGTTGATATGGAAAGGAATCATCTACTGGTGAATTATCATCATTTATATTCAATCTTGAGAGAAAATCAGCAACCACATTTTCTTTTCCTAGTCTATCTACTATAGTGATGTCAAATTCTTGTAGTAATAACAACCATATTGTTACTCGGGCATTAGTAATACGTTTCTTCATCAAATATTTAATTGTTGAATGATCAGTATGAATAAAAGTAGAATAACCAGTGATATAATTCCTAAATTTATTGATAGCATAAACTACTGCCAAGAATTCGTTTTCTATAACTGTATAATTTAACTCAGCAGGAGCCATGTTCTTGCTAATATAGTAGATAACATATGGATATTTTTCCTCCTCTTTCCCTAGCACTGCACCAGTTGCAATGTCTGAGGCATCTGACGAAATGTGAAATGGCAGAGCCCAATTGGTCCCTCTCAAAATGGGAGCTGTGGACAATTTCTGTTTCAGATCTGCAAAGGACAATTCTTAATTGTCAGTCCAACTAAAGTCAACATATTTTGTTAATAGAAAAAATAAGGGAGAGGAAATCTTGGATTTTTTTTTAATGAATCTCCTGTAATATCTAACATTCCCTAAAAAGCTTCTTACCTGTATCTGAGTTGATGGAGTTGGAATGTCCAAAATTACCTGGATTTTCACTGGGTCCACCTGAATTCCAAAAATGAAGTGTCCCAACACCACACCTTCGCTCATCATCATATGACACTTTTTTGTACTTAGAGAAAGATGTGATTGTATACATATTTTTAGTACTTTTTCGAGATTGGCTAAAGCTTCATCGAAATTAGTACCATAAGGTGTAAAGTCATCCATGAATATTTCCATACAGTCATTCACCATATCAGAGAAAATACCAATTACATCTCTTTGCAAAGTGGTTGGTGCATTAAACAAGCCAAATGGGAGAATCTTATAGGAAAATGTACCCCAAGGGTTGGTAAAGGTGGTCTTATCTTGGTCTTATGGAGCAATCTTTATCTGGTTATAGCCTCTAAATCCATCTAGGAAAGAGAAAAACTTTTTCCCAGATAGGTTGTCTAGAACGTGATCAATAAATGGAAGAGGGAAATGATCCTTCTACATGGCCTTATTCAGGACTATATAGTCCACACACACTCTCAATTTACCATTTTTTTAGGCATAATAACCAAGCGTGAAACCCACTTGTTGTTTGATATAGGGTAGATGAATCATGCATTAAGAAGTTTCTGGAGTTCTTCCTTAACAATATCTTTAATATTAGGGTTCATCCTCATTTGGGGTTGGAAAATGGGTTGACATTATTCCTTAATGTATATATGGTGGGTGCATAGTTCAGGGGAAATTCCTTTCATATCCATGTAATCCCAGGCAAATGCCTCTTTATGTTCAATCAATAACTTCATCAAACGTCCAGTTTCAACAAAAGATAAATCAATATTGATGTTCAAGGTTTTTCTAGGTTTGATTTCTACAACGATGCTCTTAGAAATGACTTTAGGAAATAATTCAGCTGTGACAATATCTATTGTTATAGCTGAATTGACTTGATTTACAACAGTTTAAGAGAACATCTCTGGGCTCACTCCTTCCAGGGAAGTAGGGTCAAAGATTCTACTCAATCGGTGATACGTGTTTTGTGTAACAATAGAGGGGTTACTAATAAATCTTTTGATTAGATCATCCTCTGTCTCGTCATTGAAACTCAGGGCTTTTTCTATGGTTAGCACAGGGAGAGCACTTTCATCCTCAATGTCCATCCATAAAGAATTTTCTAGTTCCACACTGGGTGTAGCATGAGGATAAAGGGTAAGTTTCTTGGTATCATAACTATTAGAGATGGTCATTGAACCAGGTCTACAACCAATGAAAGCATCAGTTGTAGCTAACCATGGTATTCCTAGAATTAGAGGATGACCCCCTAGATAGGTTTTAGGTTGCAATACGACAAAATGAGCAAGGCACTCCCATGAATCCACTGAAATAACTAGATCATCGATTACTCCTTCTGGTTTAATAGTAGAATGATCAGCTAACTCTAAAACAATAGGAGTAGGTCAGACTTGCTTTCTGAGTTGCAACAATTGTGTCGTCTCTATTTTCATAATGTTAATTATTGCCCCTAAATCAACTAACACATCGGGAATAAATGTCTCCCCAATTTTGGCAGTGACTGTAGGGTTTCCTGGGTCGCCATATTTAATAGGTGGGGTTTTTTGTAACATCAGTTCAAACAATTCTCCCACTACTTGTACTGTGAGGGGGTCCCTAGGTTTCCTTCCAGGATTTTTTATATAGAGGTCTCTCATAGTCTTCGCATAAATAGGGACATCCTTAATCACTTTCAATAGTGGAATTTTAACATGCAAATTTTGCAACTCTCCTAAGAGATTGAACGATGGTAATTCCACAATTTTGGTAATTTCCAATCTTTCATGGAATGGGGGTTCTACTAATTCTATGATAGGTTTGTCAATCTCCTCTATATCAGCAGATGGTTTTTCCCCCGATTCCTTGTATGATTTCTAAAGATGGAGCATATTCAATTATTGGCTCGACTATTCTCCTAGATCTTAATTTTATCTCATCACAAGGCATAAGGGTAATAGACATAGATAACCCATTGTGTATATCAATATTCTGAATGGCCTTATTATTTGGATTTGGGTTAGGTTGCACAAGCATCTGAGTCTGTAAGGGAGGATTGTTCTATGAGGCATTGGGAGCTAACTGCACCTGTTGTTGTTGGTACTGGGGTTGGAACTGTTGTTGATAGGGGTTATGTTAGAAAGGTTTTTGATAAGTAAGTTATTGTTGAAGGATTATCCAATATGGGTTCCATTGCCCAGGATGATTCTGTTGTTGGTGCATAGGTACCCATGCATTGGGATCCTGATAAGGAGGTGGCATATGATTTGGAGGGGGGGCATTCATCTGGCCATATTGAAGCTGATTGTTCACATTATTCCAATAATTGCATGATGTAGGAGAGAATTGAGAGTTTGTACCTTGACCTCGTGGTTTCCATTGTCTTCTCTATGTTATTAGATAGACAACCTTCGCTTCCTCATTAGTCGTCCACATTGATGATTTTACACCTAGTGGGGAGGGACATTGATCAGTAGCATGATCTAATTCACAAATAATACATACCTGGACATTGTTCAGTGGGTACTCCCTCAGTGGATGCTTCTTTCTTCATTTCAGATAGAAAATGGACAATGCTAGATTTGATTCTGCTTGTTTTTGTTTGACCTGCAGAGTGTCAATTTGTGAAGCAAAAGAGTTAATCATTTCTGTTTTGAAATCTTCTAAAAAATTACCTATTTATGCTCTTGTTTCCCCTCAATTGGCTGATTTGTATACCCTTGAAAAAGCGATATCCCTGGTAGCTGAATTATTCCTTGTAGATCCTCGAGAGCATATCTTACAAAGATTTACAATGTCTTCATAGGATTCCTTAGATATATCTCCCTTTCCAAGAATATTCAGTATATCTAAACAATCATCTCTTTCTCCTGTTATCAAAATAGTTTTCAGAATGTTCTTACTCACATCCAGATGTCCCGACCTTTGTACATTACACTGGAGTCTTTCCACAAAATATTCAAGGGTCTCTTCCTCCTTCTGATACATCTTGAATAGTTCCTCTCTTCATTCCCTCATTCCGTAGTACTCTTGGTACTTGTTTAGGAAATGATGCCTCATTTATCCCCATGTTGAAATATTCTCTCCTCCAAGGCTCATGAACCATATTAACACGTTACCCTTCAATGTACCTGGAAACAATTTAAGCTTATGTGCAGTGGTAGTGTAGTCATAGCTTCTACACAGAATATCAAATTCAAATAGAAACTCATATGGATCCTCAGTAGATAATCCATGGAAATTTGGTAGGGCTGAGAGAGGTATGCTCTTCATAGGAGCTATCCCTCGTCTGGGAATATTAGTAATAGGAAATACTAGGGTAGAGATAGTATTTTCATCATTTACCTAATCTTCGTTGTTCACTGGATCCTCATGGTAGAGATCTTCTCCATTATCTCCTTGATTTTCCATACCTTCTCTTTCTCTCCTTAAACAATCAATACAGAAAGTGTCCCACTCCTCTTTAGTGACTATCTGTCCATTGATCTGAAAAATATCTTCAGCTTCTTCTGGATTTTCCCTGTTCCAAGCTACACTTTCTTGATCTTAAATATTCTCCAGTGTTGCATGCTGACTTGTTGGTGACAAATATTCAGCCTTAGCTTCAGCCCCTGATGAAAAGGATGTTTCAAAATGGGGTAGTTCTGATGACTGAGGAATGTGTCTTCTTGGAGGATTTGAAGGGCGAAAGATAGATCTTGAAGAAGAATCTTCTCTTGCTGTAATCTCATCAACAAAGATTGGTGATCCATATTTTATGAGCAAAACAAAATGAATACAGATTATTAATAGGTGAACTTACCCAAACGGGGCCCACATAATTTTTGGCGCTTCATCTCCTAGGGTTAGGTTTTTGGATGTCTAGGGTTTTTGGCATTCCAGTTTATTGTAAAAATTCCTTCAGAGGCTCATTGTAATCATATTCTTGTGAATGTGTGACACCGTCACATCTCTTCTCAGAGATAAGCCGCCACCATTCCAGTAAGCTTGTTTCCGCTACATTTTACAGTTTCATCTTATTTCGTTATTGAATAGAAAACTAGTTTTATTGTATCTCTGTTATTTTGTGTTAAGAACCTGTTAATAATCTGTATTCATTTCATTCTACTTAACACAAAATAACAGAGACATAGGAAAACGGGTTTTCTATTGAATAATGAAATAAGATGAAACTATAAAATGCAGTGGAAACAAGCTCGTTGGAATGGTGGTGGCTTATCTTTGAGAAGAGATGTGACAACAACGCTCATTCAAAAGAAGATGATTACAATGAGGCTTTGAAGGCCTTTTTACAATAAACTGGAATTCCAAAAACCCTAGACATCCAAAAACCTAATCCTAGGATATGAAGCGCCAAAAGTCACGTGAGCCCCATTTGGGTAAGTTGGTGCATCAACTTCCAGGGGTCATAACGTTTGCATACAATCTTCGTTTTAGGTGTATGATAGCTCATTGGAAAGGTATTTTCAAGGAGATTCATTTTTGGGGATCAATTATGCCTTCAAATATCATTGAGAACCTTGATCTCAAAAGCCTTCATTTAGGCCCTCAAAATGGCCCCAGAAGTTAAAACCTACTAAAAATAGTAAATTGCCAAAATTGCCAGAAAATTGTTTTGAGCCAGTTGGAAAAGGTGGGTGGCCACCAATATCCACCTTGATCAATCATCCATCCTTAGGAAGCAATGGTTTCCATTGCATTGAGTTCCTGGGGGAGAGGGAAAATCATTTGCTGAATCTGCATCTTGGTGAGTTGCTTGCCTTGCTAAAGACATCGCGCTACTCAATTTGTGGAAGTCTGTCATAAACCTATTGAGGCTGAGGCTATTCAACAAGTTGAGATACATGAGAGGAAGGTGTGTAGAAGGACTCTTTGCACTTTTATGCAACCTTTCCAACCTGCTTTTGTTGGCTAGAAGGTGCTGGGGGCGAAGCTGTAGTGGTTGCAGTGTCCTTTTGTTCCCCTTTTGAGCAGATTGTGAAGAAGCTGAATTTTACAGTATGATATACTACCTTGTGACACTTTTTAGGTGGAACGGTAGTCGGGACTACCTCTGGTATTCTATAGATATGAACCCCCAAAGTAACAATGACACTGCGGGTTCGAGACTCATAAACAACATGGTGCTTCCACATATATGTTTGGCCCAAGAGAACATCACAAACACCCAGTGGGGTAGCATCACATAATACCTCATCCTTGAAGGGTTGGATGTCGTATGACAATCGACACTGCTGGCTGACATGAATATCTTGTCCTTGGTGAAGCCACCTGAGGTTGTATGGTTGTGGGTGTGGTGTTGTCGACAATCCCAACTGTTTGATGACCTCTGCTGAGATGAGGTTCTTATGGATTCCGCTATCAACAATAAAATGTAGCGGGGTCCCCTTCACCCACATATGTGAATGAAAAAAGATCTCCCCCTCTTTAGGATTTGTTGGTTCTTCTAGTTGAATTGTTGCAGTCGCGACAATAACAGTGGGGTCTGCGTCAATGATCTGTCCTTTACCAGTATTTTCAGGATCAGATTCTGAATCAGGGTTTGGCTCCTTTGATCTCGACCACCAATGACTTTTTTGAGCAACATTCATCGATGTTGTGCCAGGGGATTTTGTGGAAATCGCACCATTTTTCGGTGTCCTTCTTTGTCTTCTCATGACCCTTCTTTTCCTATGTATTGCACTAGTTTTCGGGAGACTGTTTGTTAGGGACATATTTTTCATACTTCGGTTGTTGTGGATTTACACACCCGAACTCCCATTTGTTCTGGTGCTTAAATTTCTACTCGATTTTAACAACATATCGATAAGCAGCACTGAGTGATGAGATGTCTAGAAAATCCATTTCAGTCTGGATGTATCTATGTAGAGCTCCACGGTATTTCAGAACCAAATGTCACTCGGAGTCTTTGATACCCAGCTTGGTGCGCAAGGTATGGAAGGTATTGGTGAACTATAGAACTGCTTGGCCCCTCTCTTGCCGTAGTGTGGTCCATCTCATGTACTGGTCCTCATAGTTTCCAATAGGGTAATACTATTCCTTTACCGCATCCACAAAAAAATCCCAAGTGGGATCGACCCCGTATATTCCAGACTCCTCTGTGGAACTTTGCTCCTAGTAAGTTTCCCACCAATGTTTGACACAAGGGAGAGATTTAAGGAGTGCGAAGGTGATCTTTTCTTTGTCGAAAAAATTGTGAATAGATAAATAACCTTCTACCAGAGTTAACCATTTTTCTAGGGCTACTGCATCTATCTCTCCTTCAAATACAGGAATATCAAAATTAACTTGTACCTTGAAAGGCGAGGTGCCTCCAAAGTGGTTGCTTGATGAAGATGTGCCTGCTGTTATCGGTAGGCATTGAAGGATGTGGGAAAAATTCTCCATCATTTCATCCCTCTGTCACGTGAGATCTTGCTCAAGAAACAGATTGATAGGATCGTTTGCTTCGTCATTTTTCTTTTCTTCCACCATTGAGGGATTTTTGGGTGTGAGAGAGCGATTTTCTTCAAGAGAGACAAGATCGAGACCCAACTTGCTATACTCAGACCTCGTCGGGGACATGCACTGAAAAAATGATTAAGAGCAGCCTGCTCTGATACCACTAATCTAGATTATCTTCTTGCGAATGCGAGTAGCAGTCACATCTCTTCTTAGAGATAAGTTGCCACCATTCTATCGAGTCTTTCACTCTGTTTTTTATAGTCTCTATACATTTATTTCATTAATATAAATTATATATCACTGTATATCTGTGTTTATGGTTGCATCTCTGATATATTTATGTTATATTATTGAATATCTGTAATATCTCTGTGCATTTCTTTATTATATCTCCGCTTGCATTTCATGCCGAAAATAATCTGGATTAGTTGGCCTTCCCAATGCACGAATCCTTCCACCACGTCCTATGGCACTTATAGGGTTAGTAATTATGGGGATACGTCCTCTTGTTCCTCGATTCATGCAGACTACTCATTCCTAAGAAAAGAAAACTAATGTGCTTACAAGAATCTATAATTATCTTCCCCAACAATAGTGCCAAAATGTTGTGCACTTTAATTGTCTAAATAAATAGATAATTAAGGTGTTCAATATGAATTGTCAAACCCAGGGAAGTTTTGTTATTGTAAGATAATTGTGCACTGTGTGTGCTAGATTATGAAATAAGACACTAATCAAATTGGAGTAAGGTAAATTAACACTAAAAGAAACATAATTGAAAAGTTGAACACTAACACACGTTGCTGACATAGTTGGAGTTCTAATCTATTGTTGCAGAATTGAAGTCACACTTGCATAATTGAAATCACACTTGCATAATTGAAATCTAATTTCCACGAGTAGAATTTGATGAGTGTATAAGAATCTTGGATTATCTAATCTATTCTAATTTTCTATATTACTCTTGCAGACAAACATTTTGTGCTAATTTATGAAAGGACATCTACTTAATTGTAGAAAGGGAATTCACACTTCTATTTAATTTTATTTGAAAACAGAGATTTAATCTAATGCAAAAAAGGAATTAACTTTCAAAGAAATTCTCCAGCAGTATACAAAAATTGATTCTAACTCTCATGAGACACACTGATGCGCATCAACAGAAAGGGACTGAACTGTAACAACAAATGTATTCTAGAAATGTATAAATAGATAAATCACACAACTGTAAATAATCAAAGAAGTTAATCTAAAACTCACAACAGAGGGGAGTTTCTGAGGAAGGTGGGCCCTTTCCTTCTCACTGAGTCCACTTGAAAAGACTACAGTAGGTTGGAGAAACTCAAATCACTTCTTTATTAAATCACCAGAATGTTTCAGATACAAAAATGCTTCACTTCACTCTCTATTCCACGAAAAATCTCCACCCCCCAAATGGTTACAAAGCGATGTTATTTAAGGACAAAGAAATTTAGTTGAAAAGGACTTAGAATAGACTTGAGAATTGAAGATTCTCAAGCTGTTCGTATGATAGAAAAGATCTGTCATCATCACAAAATCTAGAAATGATCTTGATCACCAGCTCGAGCCAAACGTGAGCCAAAACATGTAACATCCTTGAGGATCAGTCTTCAGGATACAGATTTGAATGATATACCAGCTTCCAGGATCAGCGAGAATCTATTGCAGCAGGTTTAACAGCTTCCAAGAAAGGTGCGCAATTGTTGTAGTCATGTAACAACATGCAAAACTAGCACACAATTGTTAACAAATTCCAAGAAAGGTGCACAATTTTTGTAGTCATGTAACAACATACAAAACTAGCGCACAATTGTAACAACTGGTGTAACAACAACGATCTTTCTTCAAGACTTGGTTGTTTTTCTTTAATCCACACATTTTTATCATTAGTTGAACATTCATGGGTAAAATATGTGAAATGCTACCTATCAAACATGTTAAGTAAACAAGAATACAAAAGAAAGATCAATGATTCATACCTTGGTAAAAGGTCCTAGCAAACATTATAATAGGCATTATAGTATAGAAATGATAAGGTTGAACGAGCAAAAGATATAGTGAAAAAGGGACATTTAAGGGTCCTAACAAAGGCCAAGTGATTGCTATCCTGCATGAGGAATACTTTGACTCCTTTCTCGGAATCATCACATTCCAATACAAATATCTTTGTGAAGTCTCAGAGTGGTAGGACATGGGTCGAGAAAATAACATATTTTAAGGATTGGAGGCATGATATGCATCTGAATTCCAAGTGAAATAATTCTTTTTAAAGAGGGAAGTGAGAGCAACTACAATATTTCCTTAATTCCGAAAAAAAATTCCTATAATATCTTGTTAAACCCATAAAAACATGCAAGCTCTTAAGAGTTTTAGGGCGAGGCCAATATTGCATAGTTTCAATTTTCTTAGTATCCACTCAGACACCATCCTTGCTGACAATATGACATAGGTATTCTCCTTCTGAGGCACCAAATGGACATTTAGATTGTTTAAGGAAAAGTTGGTGCTTAGAGAGTATATGGAGAACTTGATTTACATGAGAGAGATGGGATGACCAAGTTTTACTATAGATGAGAATATCATCAAAGAAAACTAAGACAAAATGATGGAGAAAAGGATGGAAGACACGATTCATAATACTTTGGAAAGTAGAAGGAGAATTACACAATCCAAAGGGCATTACCAAGAATTCATAATGACCATCATGAGTGTAAAATGCAGTCTTGGGGATGTCTTATTCTTTCATACGGATATGGCAGTAGCTGGAATGTAGATCCAATTTCATGAAGTAATGAGCACCACTCAATTCATACAAGAGGTCATCAACAAAAATAATGGGGAATTTGTCTTTGATTGTGAGTTTGTTGAGGGCACAAAAATCATGACACATGCGTCAAGTACCTTCTTTCTCGAGTACCATGACCACGTGGGAATAATAGGGGCTAGTACTAGGACAAATAGCACTGGCTTCTAGTAATTCATGAATTTTTTTCTCAATTTCATTCTTCTAGGAAAAGGGATGATGATAAGAACAAACATTGGGGGGAATATTTCCTACGATGAGAGGGATGGAATGATCATGGACGCCATAGGAAGGGGGAAGTTCTTTGGGTGTGGTAAAAAACAACTTGCTGGCAGGAGATGATAGATTGGAGGTCAAGATGCAAAGAAGGTGTCTCAACAACATAAATGGAGTGGAGTTGGTATATAATTCATGAATTACGTTTTTTGAGGAGATTTTCAATGCAATGGGAACTGTTGATCTTAGGGGAGCCTATTTTGATTCCTTGGAACTTATGTTGTTGTCCCTCTTTTTGGAATTTCATGGTTAAGTCCTTAAAATCATTGATAATGGGCCCTCAAGTATGTAACCATTCGACACCAAGAAAAATTTCACAACCACCCATGTCTATAGAAAACATATGGTATTTTAGGTGATATTGACCAATTTGGAGTCACACATTTTCACATCGTTCCCCACATTTCATGGAACGACCATTGGAAATCATGATTTGAAAATTATTGATGCCACAGATGTAACAATTGAATTCTTGGTCAATGTAGCGATGAGTGAAGTTATGGGTGCTACCACTATCCACAAATATGATGAGTTTCCTATTTTTTATGTAATCAATTAATTTGAGAGTATGGGGAGCAGAGAATCCAGTGAGGGAATTATGTGAAATCATCGGGTCAACTTCGGGTGGGTCAGAGGGTGGGGTGAGGTTAGATGGAGGGGGTAGTTCCTCCACAGTTGAAAAAACTACATCTTCTTCAGAAAGATCCTAAGTCACAATCATAAAAATATTTTTTTCCTTACACTTCTGCCCGAGAAAATACTTGTCAGCACAATTATAACAAGGACCCTTGAGTTGATGTTCATCCATTTCATCCTTGGATAATTTATTGATCTTGAGGGGAGTTGAATGAGGATAAAATTTAGTGGATTTAGGGCGAGGAGGAAAGGAGAGTTTGTGGGTCTCAGAGGATACAATTTGTTGGTCTTCCTTGGCTCATTAAGTAGCTTCCAACCAATTCTGGGGGTGTTCCACAAGAACATGGGAAAAAATTTCATCTTTGAGGCCATTGATAAAGAATTCCATAAAGAAAGCATCTGACATGCCCTTTTTTCTGAAATCCAAGTGCTCAAATGTAGGAATAAATTCTTCCACTATGCCATTGATGTAGGACCCCCGACCCTCGGGCCAAGATCTGCATAGGATCATTCTATATTCTCCTCTAGCCGAATTGGCTCCCTCAGATCCCAATTGGAACCTCACATATCGATCCACAGGTCTTTCATGAAGACCCACCTTGTACAGCTTAATACCAGGTGTGATCCTTTCATCTCCATGCAACCACAACCAGGCCTTGGCACAAGTGCTTTTCACAACTCGCAATCACGAGTTGGAGTGTTGAGCCCTCATGCTCCTTCTTTACAAACCTACGAGACATGATAAGTCAACAATGGGTTGACTCCTTTCCCAGGTGACGTATGTCCTCCACCTGTCACCCGCTTCCACTTTTCTCTGGGCGCTCTACGTTGCACCACGTGTCAACCATGTGGTCCCCACCTAACGGATGCGACGCGTGCTCGCTTGAGCCTCAACATTCAACACTTCACAACTTCAGCGATCAAGGTGCAACTCCTTCACCCTCTGAAACCCTGATACATGATGTAGCGAGGTGCCAAATCTCACGGATCTCCTTCCTCCTCGATCGACGGTTCAGGTTGAATCACGATCTCGCGACTCAGGGGTTTAAGGCATAAATAACTACGCCTCCCTACTCGCGATACTTGAATTCGCAAGATAATCTAGATCTCTGCCACCTGTCCTCCAAAATGGATGGTTTTGATTCTTTTGGGACTTGACGAGTCCTCATCCTTTTGTTGTTATGAGGTTTAAACATCATGCACCTTTTCTAGATCCAACGGCTCACGACAACTCGACACTTCTCCCCGAATTTTATGCCATCCATCGTACCCTTCTATGCGGCTTCCCAGGGATTTAATACCCTTGCAGCTTCTTTCGGATCCAATAGCTATCGGTCCTTTGTGCTAGATCTGACAGCCCAAATCTATTCTCCTGCACGCTCTTCTATGTGCCTGGACGTAGACTCGGATGGTCCAGATCTCATCCTCTCATTACCAATCAAACAACTATCATTGCTCCTTCCTGAGATTGTGCTTCTTCCTTTCCCTTGGAGGACTTTTGATTCTTGAAGGACTCGGGCTTCAATGATTCTCTTGCGAGCCCAGTTCCCCTGGGTCTCTTCTATGTTCTAGAAACACTTCCCCTCCTAAGCTTGTCAACTTAGAAACCTCTAAAGGTTTTCTCTGTGTGCACTCTTCTTGAGATTTCTCTTTTGAGCTTATGGACTTAGAACAAGTCCACTCTTGCACACTCCTTGTGCTGCTAAGATTTTAAAAAACTCATATTTGAGGTCGTGTCTTAGAAGAAATACCCCATGCCCTCTTGGCACCCTTCTGCTTGATGCACACCTTGCAGAGCCTACATGGTATTCAACAACCTTGTGAATGTCTTCTCTTAGACATTTCCCTTATCTCAGAACTTGAAAGAGAGTTCTTCTCGGTGCACTCCTTGCACTTGCTCGATTCCCTCCTAGTAGAGTTTATATAGAACCTTAGATGTTCTATCTTCCCACTAAACTCGAAATAGAGTTCCTTCTGTGAAAACTTGAACCAACTTGATGCCCTCCTGGAAGAGTTCTCTAGAATCCTCAGTGACTCTGTGCCTTTTCTCAATGCCCTCCTGGCAGAGCTTCTACAAAATTCTCAGAAATTTTTCTTCTCTTCTCTATGCTCTCCTCTACATAGTTTCTCCTTCAAGGTGTTCAACAACCTTGAGGCTTCCTCCTTGAGTCGATGACTTCCTCTGGTGCACCCTCCTATCACGTCTTTTTCTGAAATTCCATAGAATTCAGAAGTGCACTCCTGCACTGGTTTCTAGAGACCACAGTACTTTGTCATGCACTCTTGCATGAAACCACAAATAACCCAAACCTGAAATCAAAGAACCCAACAGACAACAACTTCTGTTTGTGACCTACAAATGCATACAAACATACACTTATATCATATCATAACCACATAAAGACATTCTTCAACAAACACAGAATGACATGCAGGAAAAACTACTCTGTTCGTATTAATCAATAATGCCTGATTACAATGTGTTCGAGCTCGAACTGTAACAAAGTCATGCTTCTTCTCTTCTCCCTAACCTATTCTATGTTCTATTCTTCTCTATTGACTCTCTCTTGACTAACTGCCTATAGATACAAAAATATCTTTTTACAAAAGGGGGCTCCTCAAGCTCTTCCCTCCATCCTCACCAACTCTCATTAATTACAATGAATTACACTGAATGGTTGTCTAGTCTGAATTGGATCTAGATCTCATCCTTACAACCATTAAAGACGGTTTCTAATCACATCCTGCACACATGCATGGATTTGGCTCTTCGGCCTTACAAACATTTAATACATTAAATTCAAATTTGAAATTTGAAAGTGAGAGGGTTGCGCCTCTCGTCTCCATTGAATGCATGCTTGATTTGTTGGCTAGCTAGCATGTAGTTGGATTGGAGCGATGCTCTTGCATCATACTCCTCTGCTATGAAAAGTTCATGATCTCCCTCTCATGAGCTTCCCAAAATCGTTGTTGAAATCCACCTAGATCCCAAACAGTTCTTTGAAGCTATCTGTTGGCCTACTGCTATGTCAGGTTCTCCTCTGCACAGTTTTTCCTCACTGGAAGTTTTTGCTGCTGACCTCAACATCAGCCTTTTGATTCCCTTAATTACCTCATCCAGCTGATCTAGTGGCTGGCTCTCTTTATGTAGTCTCCTCGGCTGCACTTGTTCATCCTTATTTGTGGGCAGATCAACTAGATCCCCCATGCTATTTTTTTCCTCTGTGGCCTCAGCTTTCCACTCTACTGCAAAGCTCAGTTCTGTAGTCTTATCAATGATTCTCTTCTCAACTTCCCTTTCTGACAACTTTGCTTCTGTCAGTTCTCCTTGTGTTGGTTGAATTCCAACTTCCTCGAGCTGCTCCTTAGAATGGAATTCTCCTTCATCTTCTATTGCATGCCTCGACGCTTTAGTTATCATTTGTTCAACTCCCTGGCTGAAAATTCTGAGAGATTCCTCAAAATGCTCCTCTGCTAACATCTGCATGACTGTTTTCTCATGGTAGTCATCTACTGGCTCTGGATGGTTCAACCAATCCTCCAGCATCTCCAACTCCTTCTCCCATGGAGTGAGCACCTTATCTGCATGCTCCTCTTCTTTTCCTTGGGAAACTTCTGATATCTTCTCCTTCTCCTTGACAGTCACAATTGGTTTTCCTTCCGTTGTTGTTGCCTCTGCAACAAAAGATCCTAGCTCAACTGGGCTAAGTGGAAAGAATATCTCAATTCCTCCAATGACCATAAGACACTTATGATCCTCCTTCTCCATCATCTCTCCACACTGATATGAACTCACCTCTGAGTTCATCTGCTCTCCCTTTCCCACTTCGTAGTATGGGATTTTTCTGCTGCCCACTTGGCAGTCTATGAGATCAATCGATCCCATCTCCATCAACACTCTTTGCTGACATGAACCCACTTCTGAGCTCCCGATACTTTCAAACATTCTCATCTGTTCCTCCCAGCCCACTTGGCAGATTGGGAATTTTATGTTGCCCACTTGGCAGTCTATGAGATCCTCCAATGATCTCATCTCATTGACCTCCTGGCAACCTGAACTTTCAACACCACCCTCCTGGCAGTATACGAGACCTTCACTTGATTTCTTTCTATTGCCCACCGGGCAATTTGAAAGTCCACTTTTGCCCACTTGGCAACTTATGAGATCCTCTGTTAATCTCATACTATTGCCCACCTGGAAATATGAATTTCCTATGCTGTCCTCCTAACAGTCTATGAGACACTCCAATGGTCTCATTTCGTTGCCCACTTGACAATTGGAAATCTCATCTCTGCTTTCCTTACAGTTCATGAGATCTGTAACCAATCTCCCTTCCTGATCGCTAAGATTCTTCCCAGTCTCTGGTTCACAAATATGAACCATCTTCTCTTCATATTTGAGTCTTTCAACATACCTCAACCATCCTCTCAACAGTCTTCGCTACCTCCTAGCCAACAATTTCTTGACTGGCCACTTTGCTTTCGTTTTCATGGGCCATTCATATACCCAATGCGGTTTTGCATCCTGCTGCATCCGTAATGAAAGCTCTTCCATCCTCGCCCTTTGCTCTGTGAGTTTTTTGTCAATCTTTGCTTTACTCATCTGCTGGTGGTCTCCTCTTCCACCATGCTCATGGCCTTTAGTAACCATCTTCTTGTTCTTCTTTTCCCTCCTGGAAAACTTGTTGTTGTCACTCTACAACTGAGAGCACTTCTAGCATCTCCTACAGTCCACCTGACTATACCATTTGACTATTGTGTATCTACACATAATAACCATAGATCTTCAATACCCTGTCTTCCTTTTTCCTCTGGCTCCCTCTACCTGCAAAATACCGACAGAAACAAGATCTGATACCACACTGACGCAGGACCCCCGACCCTCGGGCCGAGATCCACACAAGATCGTTCTATATTCTCCTTGAGCCGAAGCGGCTCCCTTGGATCCCAATTGGAATCTCATGTATTGATCCACAGGTCCTTTGTGAAGATCCACCGAGTACAACTTATCACCAGGTGTGAGCCTTACATCTCCATGCGACGACAATCGGGCCTTGGTGCAAGCACTTTTCGCAACTCGCAACTCGCGAGTTGGAGTGTTGAGCCCTCGTGCTCCTTCTTTGCGAACCTGTGAGATGCGATAAGTCAACAATGGGTTGACTCCTTTCCTAGGTGACGTATGTCCTCCACCTGTCACCCACTTCAACTTTTCTCTGGGCGCTCTACATTGCACCACCTATCAACCACGTGGTCCCCACCTAACGGACGCGATGCATGTTCGCTCGAGCCTCGTCGTTCGACACTTCACGACTTCAGCGATCAAGGTGCAACTCCTTCACCCTCCCAAACCCCGATACACAATGTAGCAAGGTACCAAATCTCATGTCTCTCCTTCCTCCTCGATTGACGGTTTAGGTTGAATCGCAATCTTGTGACTCGGGGGTTTGAGGCACAAATAACTCAACCTCCCTACTCACAATACTCAAATTCATGAGATAATCCATATCTCTGCCACCTATCCTCCAAAATGGACGGTCCTGATTCTTTCATGACTTGACGAGTCCTCTTCCTTCTATTGTTATGAGGTTTAAACTTCATATATATATTTAATCATGATTTCCATTTCAATACACAAAGTATGAAGATACTTATCAGAAAACCAGAGTTCGTGAAGCGAATGTTGAAAGGGGTGCTTGTTTCCACCCAACCGTAGGCACAACCACTCCTGACGGATTTACTGATGTCCACCCTTGAGCTAGACCACGATGCTCTGAGAGAGACTCTTTCCTATTAATCAACAATAGTGAGGGATAGAGGTTACTGTCCTCCTCCCACAAGATCTTGCTAGTCAGTTTTCTCTGTACCAAGAAAGGAGGTTTTCCTGAGTACTTCCATAGTCACTCATCATCCTCATTTACAAGCTTGTAACAAAAATATTTCCAATAACTTATTATTCTTATAATGATCTTATCTCCTAATGTTTCCTCAAACCAGAGAGTTGAAAGAGATCTTTTTTATTATCGAGATTGGTCTCTTTTCAACTCTACTCTCTTTGCAGATCTGCTTGCTTGCCTCCTTTGCCTCTACCCACAAATTACCTCTTTTATTTCCTTCCTCAAAAACATTGTGTGGGTCCGAATATCCAAATTATGGTCGGGTCTGGAAGTAGTATAAATGGGTATTCTTTCCCATCTCCTCATTAACTCTTGAGGAGGACACTTCCAGCTACCACTTTGACTGGTAATTCATTTCTGGGTCAGAGGACTGTTCTGAGTCATTAAATCCAATAAGGTATTGGTTTGGTGGGGTTCATCTCAACCATTCATGTTTCCCCTCACCATATCTCTCATAGCATCCATGGTCTATCATGGAAAACACCCATTTCAATAGTTATTGAACACTTATCCATTTTCTATTAATAACAAAAAATACATACATTGACCTTTTATACAAAGGTTTATCAAATCAAACATTCACACATATTTAGTTTTCCATAGTCTCTTGTCCAATTATAGTTATATTTACAAACTAGGGGAAACATGGGTATTAGAATCATCTCCCCCTTAAAGGAACATCATCCTTGATGTTCTATTGTTGATGTGATGTGCATTTATAGAAGTAAACAAAAATGGATATGCATGTTTCATGGCATCTTCCAGTTCCCATCTGCCCTCATCTGGGACAAAGTGTTTCCAATGCACGTTGAACTATGCAATGGTTCTGTTCCTGATTGTGGTTTCCTTCCTATATATTATGCATTGAGGTTCTAGAAGGAATTCTCCCTCTGGTTCCACCTGAATCACAAACCAATTAATAATATGATTATAATCATGTACATATTTCTTTAATAACGAAACATGGAAAATATTATGTGCCTTCATCGTGGGAGGAAGTGATAGGCTATAGGCTATAGGTCCCACTCTATCCAAAATTTCAAAGGGTCCACAATACTGATGTGCCATCTTGGCACAAGCTCCGATTCTCAAGGAACTTGTCCTATGTCTAACTCTAACATACACATGATCCCCTGTTTTGAACTCTCTAGGAGTTCTCTTTCTGCCCGCATAGATTTTTTGTCTATCCTAAGCTATTTTCAGATTTTGTTTTATCTGAATCACTTGTTGTTCAATTTATTTCAACATGTCTACCCGATTGCAATTCTACCTATTGGATTATTCCAGTTGATTGGAATCTTGCACTGTATACTATAGAGGGATTCAAAAGGGCTCATCCTGAATGACTCTTGATAACCATTGTTGTAGATAAACTCTACCAGTGGTAGGTAGTCTTCCCACTTCTTAGGATGATGCATTACATGCATCCTTAACATGTCCTCTAATACTTGGTTTACCCTCTATGTCTATCCATTTGTTTGAGGGTGAGAATCTTTCTTAAACAGTAATTTAGTATCCAAACTAGCCATTAAATATTTTCATAAATTTGAGGTGAATTTCTTATCTCTGTCAGATATGATCTCCTCAGGCATTCCATGCAGCCTAAATATTTATTTCATGAAAATACTAGCAATATTTATTTCCTTCCAAGTTGACTTGATGAGAAGGAAGTGAACATCCTTGCTCAATTTTTCCACCACTACCATGATGGCATCATTCTTCTTGGTCGATTTTGGTAATCTGGTGATGAAATCCATGGAGATGGTTTCCCATTTCTATTCTGGATTTGGTAGGGCCTTCAACAACATTGTTGGATGTCGGTGTTCTTATTTAACTTCATGACATTCTAGACATTTAGCCAAGTAATCAGCTATGTCCTTCTTCAGTCCTGGCCGATAGAATAGTTTCCTACTGGCTGTAATCATTTTCTGATAACCAAGATGACCATTATATGGTCTTCTGTGTAGTTCATCCATCATGAACCTCTTCAAGTCGTCATGATTCGGTATATAAAACCTACCCTTGTAAGTTAGCATGCCATCATTCAACATTTTACAACCTTCATACCTCATCTTCATGGGCTCTTTCTCTCAGTACCATTTTACAGTCTTGAAAAATGGATCTATTTCTTGTGCATTTTTTACTCTCTCCCTGACGTTCATTTCATAGGTGCTTACAACTTCCACGTGAATCACTTTCACACTTCTACTAAGGGCATCAAACACCCTATTTTATTTTCTTTTGACGTGTTTTATTTCAAAACCAAACTCACTAAGGAGATCCATCCATCTAGTTTGTGTAGCATTAAGTTTTGCTTTATCAAACAGGTACCTCAACAAACAATGGTTTGTCATAAGCACAAATATTCTACCTAGGAGGCAATGCCTCCACATTTTTAAAGAATCCAATATGGCAGCCAAATATAGATCATGGGTCACATAATTTATTTCATGCTCATTCAATTTTTTGGATTAATAAAAAATTACATATTCTTCTTGCATAAGGACTCCACTGAGTCCTTCCCTGCAGGAATCTATACACACAAGGGAGTCCTTGTTTGGGTCTACAATTTTGAGCATAGGTGCATTTTTTATGTGTTTCATCTCATGGAATCTCTCTTCACATTCTGATGTCCAAATGAATTTACATCCCTTTTTCTAAAGGGAAGTGATTGGGAAACCAATCTTGGAAAATCCTATTATGAACCTCCTATAGTATCATGTTAGGCCCATAAAGGATATTATATCTGATACATCCTTTGGGGTAGGCCAATACATAATGGATTTGATCTTGTCAGGATCATATGCCACCCCTTGTTCAAAAATAAAATGGCCTAAGTAATGGACTTGTTTTTGGAAAAAGTCACAATTACTAAACTTAGCATAGAGATGATGTTATCTTAGTACTTGAAGCACTAACTTGATATGCTCTTCATGCTCTTCCCTATTATTATAATAGATTAGGATATCATCAATCAAAACCAATATAAATATGTCTAATAATCTACTGAGTACATTATTCATTAAGCACATAAAAGTGGTTGGTGCATTGGTTTGCCCGAATGACACCACCATAAACTCATAGTGACCATATCTTGTCCTAAAGGCTATTTTATGGATGTATTCATCCTTAATTCAAACCTGATGGTATCTAGACCTCAAGACAGTCTTGGAGAAAATCATAGCACCCCTTAATTAGTCAAAAAAATTATTGATCCTTGGCAAGGGATACTTATTCTTTATGGTTGTCTTATTGAGTTTCCTATAGTCTATGCACAACCTAAGTGTGTCATCCTTCTTTTTCACAAACAAGGTTGGTGCTCCCCATGGAGACACACTAGGTTTGATGTATCCCTTGTCCATAATTTCCTTTAGATGTAGTTTTAGAAAAACTAGATATGGTGTACTCATTCTATAGGGTGTTCTAGAAACTGGCACCACTCCTAGTGAAAGTTCTATTGAAAAGTCAATATCCCTTCTTGGAGGTAGACCTCGTACCTCTTCTGGGAACACATATTTATACTCTCTCAATATGGAACGGTCCTTTAGGGTTGGTTTTCCGTCCTCAATAGAGTCTAACACTTGTATTTCATAAAAAGGACATCCTTTTATGCAGTACTTCTTCATTTGAAGTCTTGATATTTGTCTCACTAAGAAAAGATTTTGAATACCTTGTAGTGTTGTCTTTCTTCCTTATTCATTTTCACACTCCAAAGTTTTATTGTAATAGTCCAACCTAGTTTTATGGGAATCCAACTAGTCCATGCCAATAAATAGGTCATAAGATCCCAAAGGGAGTATGTTTAGGTTTTCATGGGTGGGAAATCCACTCATAACAAATTGGCAAGATGATATGACGTCTATTACTTTTATTTTGGTTCCAGTGTCTAGTTGTACCAGCCATGATTTAACATGTTTAACTTGCTACAATTTACATTTCGTAGCAGTTTGAGGGGAAACATAACTCAAATTAGAACTAGGGTCAATTAAAATGGAAACTAGATGGTTGGAAATCATACTTTCCATCTCCACCACTGAAGCTTCATGGTTGTCTTGTTTATTATCCAAGGTTGCATAAATCCGTGGCATGATCCTAGCCACATCATTGACTGTGGTAGCCTCTTGGATGTTGTTGACCCTCCTAGTGTTTTGTTTCCTATATGGAAAGTCTCTCAACAAATGTTCTTCTCCACAACCTCAACATTTCAAGGGTTCTCTCTTTGTGTTATCAGTCTTACCTGGGGCTGCTCCAAAGGGTTTATTTCCACTCTAAGAGGGGAAATTTTTCTAGTATACACGTTTAGTAGGAAGGCTCATCTTAGAACCTTTACCATAGTTCTTGAATCTTGAGGGTTTAAACCCATTTTTATTTAATCTTGAACTAATTTTCTTCTTCCAGTCATCGCGAGGTTATGTTTTGTTCTTGAACTGTTCATAACAATACCTTTCCTTCTAGATAGTGTCTTCTAATGTCTTTGGCTCATCAAATTCAATCATGTCCCTAAAGGACTGAGGTAAGCCACTAATAAATCATTGCATTTTTACCTTTTAATCATTTATGTAGGGTACATACCTTATCAGCTCAAGGAATTTATTGATATATTCATCTATGGTGAGTTGTCCCAAGTTGAGTTCATATAACTCCTCGGTCTTCCCATCAAAGTATTTCCCTGACATATACTTATTTTTGAATTATTTATCAAATTGTTTCCATGACAAGTTCTTCTCATGGATTCCTTTCACATTCCTAAGGTCCTCCCACCAAGTGGAGGCCTTTCCATTCAGGTTAAATATGACTATTTGAACCTTTAAATTTTCAGAGCAGTCATGGAATCTGAAGTAATTCTTCAAGCCAAGTAGCCAAACATCTTCTTCTTCCCCCTTCTTAATTTCTCCATTGAAGGTGGGTGGTTTGGATTTCCTGAAACCTTCAGGGTCATGACTCTTTGAATGTTTCATGTTCTTTCTTTTCCTCTAGGAATGTGAAATACTTTCTCTACTAGAGAATTCCTTCGAGTTATCAGTTTCCTCACCATAGGATTCTTATGACGAGTGTCTCTTGGCTCCATGTTGGGATTTCTTTGAGGTGATCCTCCTTGTTTGGCCACATTCATGGCCAATCTTTCATATCTTAGGTGGAATATGGGTTTTCTCCAGATGATTTATGTCCACATGAGTGGATGTTGTTCCATTCTGTAGCTACCTTTGTATATCTGATAATATTTGTAGCAGGACTGCATTAATTTCCGTTTTCTTTTCCTGCTCTTTTATTAGCCTTTAATTTCTTATAGTTTCAACCAGATCTGGATGGGTTTCCACTGCAATCATTTCATAATATTGTTCCTCTCTATTGTGGGAGCTCTCCCCCAATTCATGGTGTGTCACCATCCTTTAGGTTGTAGTTTTCCCATGGTCTACTGACTATTTGTGTGTTGATTATTTTTTTATGTTAGTTAATGGTCTATTAGTTCGTGAAAAACAGACAGGTCATATTTCCCAATCACACACAACTGTAGAAAATATCATTCCTTTATTTATTAGATGTTTAATTAATCCTTTTAGGAAAGGAGTAAGATAGGGTATCACCCCTAGAATTTATTTAAATAAAATTCTCTTTAATAATATTTTTAAGTGACTCGTTCATGAGCCGAAGCAGGCCAAGTGTTGTAACCATGCTCTGATACTAATTTGTAAGACACCTGACCCCAAAGTACCCTTTTGAGGGATGGGGCATCAAAATGTTTCTTACTCAAATAATCTTGAATCATCTCTCTGAGATGATCCATCATTTTCTAATCTCCCGTAGCTTTCGAACAACTATTACCAGGATCTAATCTGACCTCTAGCTTACAATTTATGGCTTCCTGAATTCCTTCGGGCGATCATTGGTTGAGGGAAACATGGAGCCCATGTGGATCCATATCCTTCATAGCATTCCCATGTTCCTACCTCCATCAGGGATGGTCCATCCACCTTCTAAACCAACGGTGAGACTTAATCCTCATTTAACACACAACTAAAGGAGAATTCATTGTTCGATTCTTCGATACTGAACGTTTGTTTTCTTTCCTACACGCATGTCCTCCAAATTCCTTAAATCCCAAAGGATATCAAAATATTTCCACGTGGCTCCAACCTTGGGGCCCTTCACCCTTCCCGCAATGCTACATCCCAAACTCCTGGAGTCTCGAAATCTTGAACATCTGAAGAGTCCAGTCTTGCACGGGGTGACGTACGAGATGCGACAATGAATACATGTGGGTCCTGAATAATCCTACCTCCACATGGATGAAACAAGTAATTTCTATATATGACACACGGAAAGGCAGATAAGACACGTGGCCTCTACAGTGGGTGACATGTGTCACGTCTTAATGGGAACATATGGTCGGTGAAACATTTAAATCTAGGTGACATGTGACATGTAACCCATGTCACCCTGGGTGATGTTAGCACACCAATTGACCCCAGACTGATCTCCTTCAGAGTCCTTTGATACTATGGTCATGGTGTGTCCATGTAACCCCTAGATCTATGGCCTTCGTTACTTCGTAACTTTGGTGTTTGGGGAATTTAGGGTGTGTCTCCCTCCTTTCTCCCAAAGTGGTCAACATGGGGCTAGCCTTGGCATAAATCCAACGACCATGGAATCTCCCGAAGGATTCCTAGATCTATGGTTATTGTTTTCTTTACAGCTCCGACCTTCAGGGATTTCAACTTCATGGCCTCTCCACTCTCCCAAAGTAGGACTTCACTAAAGTATCATACGTGGGTCCCTCCTCTAAAGGATCAAACGGTTAAGAGGAGTTCCTCATGAGCTCTTTAGATCCACGACTCCCATCACTTCATGAATTCCGTATTAGGGGAGCTTGATGCTATATCATCCCCATTCCATGGATTGGGATTTTGTTGAAGTTACCTCTGCATGGATCCAACAAACAAGGGGATTTTGAATACTCTCATATCATTGGTTCATATTACATCGATATAATTGAATGGATCTACGTTTAATGGTTGGGAAATTCTATCTTTCATGGATAAGGAAACTTCTAGGCGTCAGTTAACCTTATGGGTAACTGCAACCATTAGTTGTCTTCGAATGGTTTATAAATGGTAGGGTCA
The DNA here is from genome assembly GCA_010110895.2 of Picea sitchensis. NCBI lineage: Eukaryota > Viridiplantae > Streptophyta > Pinopsida > Pinales > Pinaceae > Picea > Picea sitchensis. Next base: position 66,549 of record SNQJ01S0012555.1, read on the forward strand.
AAACACTCTGGAGATCCAAACTCCTGGATTTCCAAATCCATAAAGGATTAACTCCTTTTGGACCTAGTGTAGGGTTCCCAGACCTTGGTCACATGGTGATCTGAAAAGATCTTTTATATGACAATGGTTGAGTTATTAGGCATGTGCTAATCAACCAATTAGGAAGATAAATGAAAGAGGAAGAAATATGAATGAAACATAGCAGCCATTAGGCATATTCATATATGGATATAAGCATAAAAAAACAACAAACCATAAACATCAATGTGATAATGAAGTTCAACAATCTCGCCTATGTCTCAGTGGGTGAGGCTTTATTATTTTTGTTCAAAGCGATAAATGCACATCAAAGAAGTTCCAAAAAGGTTACAAACTGATCTGGTCTTATTCTACCATATCTCTAGAACCCATCAAAACTTACGACACTGAAATCGGATGACCAAAGCTCCAAGAAATGGCCGACAAAGGTGCACTCCTCAATAGCTTCCCTGCATAAAAATGGCTTTGGCTTGGAAAATATTTAGCATAAACCTGATTTGAAACTCCTCTATGGCTTCAAGAATCCCCGTTTTATATAGATCTGAAGTTGATAATGATCTCCCAACTTCCCCCAAATATATGGCCTCAAAAAGGACCCAATATCCCCCAATATTGGCAAAAAATCTCCAAAATTGATGAATAAAATCATTTAAAATCACTATAATACAGTAAATAACCATTGTTGGGAAAATGATGCAGAAGCATCGTGTCAAGCGTATAGAGGTGAGAACATTCAACATGTGCGAGTTCTTCCAGAACTTCAACGTGGGCGGCTATAACTAATTTCAAGATCCACCTCCACTCAATGCCAGAATTCACTTTTTGAGGCAAGCTTGAACCGGTGCCGAATTTTACCTTGTGAAGCAAGTTTTTGAAATTGTAAACAGAGTAGGAGTTTCCACTTCGTCTCTGGAATGCGACTAGACTTAGATAGTGTAGGATGAATTTTGGAGTAGGCTAGTAGCCAGGGGAAAACCCTAGAACCATCTTTGAGTTATGTAGAAGTTTACACACCCAGTGAGAGAGAGAGTTGGAATATAGAGAAAAATTAGCTGTAAGAGGGAATTGCGAGTAGCAAGAAAAAAAAATGCTTTTGAGTTACTATAATTTTGAATGCAATCTGTATCCATTGGGCACTTGTGAAGATAACATAATGGAAAATTGATCCAAATGTGTTGAGTTTGGACTATGTGTATTTTCCTGTTATTTTCTGTTTTATAAACAATTGAATGGAACTGTGAGATTTTGGCAGTTTCAATTGTTTCTCTTCATTTGAAGCTCTGCAAGGTGTGCATCGAGCCAGGGAGGAGTGATATTAAATTGTTTTCTCTTCACCGGGAGCTCTGCAAGGTTTTCATCGAGCCACAGACAAAACGACGTGAATCTGAGCTATCAAACTCCCTCAGACGCAATGAGTGTGCGGGAGACGAAGTCTGAACCAAACAAAGCTCAGAAGGAATAACACTTCGGAAAGTGTTATAGAGATCCAAGAACTCATTCCCTAGAAGGAGCGAAGATCGAGTCTTCTCAGACTTAGAAATCTCATAAGTCGAAATTGAGTGAAAGCTTAGGAGGAAGAACGTCGTCGAGCATTGGATTGAGGTGGAAATCCATGTAGGCCATCCGATTGAAAGAAGGAGCATAGGATTTAACCCTGCATAGATCGAGGAGGAGAGTTCAGAAATACGAACGGACAGTGGAGAACCCTCGAGGGGGAACACTGAAACTCCGCAGGCCATCGGATCAGGTAGAGATGCAAGGAGGTTAGCGGCAAGAGCTTCTCCATGTTCATTTCGGGACTTTAGGTACTGGGAGGTGGAAGGACAGAGGTTCTTGTCCTTTAGAACCCCGAATTGTGAAATAGAGAAATCGTGATTCGACATGAGTCATCGATCACAAGGATTTTCATGAGTCGTTGATTGAATGCCACAACATTTCGGTGTTTCGGCATTTCAGCGTTTCGACTTTTTGGCAATCGAGGACTCCAAGGAGTAGAGACATCCCCTTTCTTCTTGATTTCACGAAACACGAAATCCAAAAAAGGAATAGGCACCTGGTCATTTTGGCTTTTTGGTGATCAGAGGTTCTAAGGAGCAAGGACATCCCGCTCATCATGAATCGCAAAACCGCAAAACGCGAAGACTCGAAAGGCCAAAGAAGGAGCCAGTTGAGGCATTGTTCCTTTTCGGCATTTCAGAGGCCAGGAGTCCACGAGGACAAGGAATTGGGGAGTTTTCATTCACAGGAGTCTAGAAACCCTGAAAACCCCGAAAGGTATGTCGGGTCAGAACAAAGAGAAGAACGCCAAGGAAAAAGGGCGCGCGCACAGATTTGTTTGAAGGCCTGTGTCAGAGAAAAAAGAGGGACCTATGGATTTGTTTGAAGGGTTCTAGCAAGAGCCCGGAAGAGCTAATTCGTCTCAGAAGAAGAATGATCCAGATATCAGGAGGTCAATAGACCCTACTGAGGTAGGGGGTCTTCATCAGAAAATATTGAGGATAAGACCCTCATAACTGGGCATGTGCCTTGTCTACAGGGTCGCTTGAGATCATGTGGCCAAGAGATATCCCCCAAGGAGCTACGTGTTGGCCCCTCCTCTGCTAACACCTGGTCCTTTGGAAAAAATCCATGTACCCATAGCACGAATAGTGCGCCTGGCCATTGGTCATCGCCCCTGAATCCCATGGTGGTAAGTTGTGTGTTGTCTCGTGGACCCCATGCCTGACTCTTAATGTTTGGTGTATGTCGGTTGTTATATGGCTACAATACATTCACATGAGGGAGCTAGGCCCCAGCTCTTTCCACCTCCGAATAATACAACAAGGAAAATTATATATTTATGTTGTCACTATAGGTTAAGGACCAAAATGATGGTGGGTTGGCTAGCCCAGCCTTTCCAACCTATTTTCCGGGATAAGAGATCGCGAGTTCAAAACTGGTGGAGTCCCAAACATTTTGGAACAATAATCAATCAATGAGTGGGTGCCACATGGCAGCCCATGTCTGGGCCACGTGGCATGTTCCCATTCGACCAACGAATTCCACATGTCACTCAGTCATTCGACCACCTACATACCCAGCCAACACAACTTTCCACATTTCAAACCGACCACGTCATATGTACGAGCGTGCCACGTGTAACCCTTGCAATGGTGACATGTGTCACCCCCAGATTAGTCCACCTATCCTGTCCACATTAGGATATTCTACAGTGAACTGCCAATTGTGCCTACCACATCATATGTATGGGCATACGACCTATACATTCATCTTCCACGTAGCACTGTACGGACTGTACAGATTGTAGAATCATCATTTATTTTCCCTGTTTGGCCAAATGAACAGATTGTGATATAGGGAGTATATGACGTCCGTTTGAGGCCATTCAAGTTGCGTTGGGTTCGTATCGATGAGGCCTACACATAGGATTGTTTTGAATCCATTATGAGAACTTTTATTGTTAGGCCTTTTTGAGCCCCATCAAGCTCCTGGATCCAATTATGGATCACATGGGTCCTTCAGAAACTCTTGTGGGATACACACTAATTCCTTTAGTCGTAAATAGGTTAAGGAAATGGGAATGATCCCTCGGTCATACAGTCAAGAGTCTAAAGGATGTGCCCTCCTTCCACAGAGTTTGAACTTGAAATTCCTGTGTGGGTAGATTCAAGTGGTCGACAAGACTGAACCATTTCTATAAATCGTACCCCGACCTTCTCATAGGCTTACATCCCATGAATCTTTAATTTCTAAAATGAGGCAAGGAGAAAACCATTCTAAAGAATGAGTTCACAAGGAGATAATACATATATCTACCTTAATCATTCAACACACACACACACACACACACACACACACACACACACATATATAATTTTCACCTCCATTTAAATAAACAGAGTATGAATATACTTATCAGAAAACCAGAGTTCATGAAGCGACAACTGAAAGGGGTGCCTGTTTCCACCCAACCACCAAGTGTCTCGCCTTAGGGAGCATCAGTTCTTCTCATTAAAAACAAAGATGGGACTTTGGGACTATGCATTGACTATCAACAACTAAATATGATGACAATAGGGAATAAGTATCCTTTACCCATAATTAATGACTTGTTTGACCAAGTGGGAGGAGAAAAGATCTTCTCTAAGTTATATTTAAGGTATGGTTATCACCAAGTCAGAATAAAGGACAAAGATATAAATAAAACAACATTTAGAACATGATACAAACACTATGAGTTTTTCATAATTCTTTTTGGTCTTACTAATGCACCAACAACCTTTATGTGTTTGATGAATAGTATATTCAGTCAATACCTGGATCAATTTGTGTTGGTGTTTATCGATGATATTTTAGTTTACTAAAAAATGGAAGAAGAACATGAAGAACATCTGAAAATAACATTACAGACCTTAAGAAAACACAAGTTTTATGCAAAGTTCGATAAGTGGGACTTCTACCAAAGAAGGATACAGTACCTAGGACACGTGAGATCCGAAGAGCATATTAGAGTTTATCTAGAAAAGATAAAATCCATTATGGAATGGCCTATTCCTAAGGATGCAACAGACATCAGATCATTCATGGGAATTACCGTCTATTACCAAATATTTATTGAAGGGTTTTCTAAGATCATGTATCCAATTACATCCCTACAGAAAAAGGGAATAAGATTTAATTGGTCACAAAAGTGTGAGGACATCTTTGATAAATTAAAATGATTGTTAACTATAGCACCTATCCTAACGGTAGAGGATCCTAATAAAGACTTTATAGTTTGCGTGGATACAAGCAAAGAAGGCTTGGGAGGTGTCATAACAGAAGATGGACATGTCATCTGTTACGAATCACATAAACTGAAAGAACATGAATGGAATTATGTTACACATGATTTGTAGTTAGTAGTCATAATTCATGTGATGAAAATGTGGTGACATTATTTAATGGGGAGAAAGTTTTTGCTACTAACTGGCAACAATGGGGAGAAAGTTTTTGCTACTAACTGGCAACAATGGTGTAAAGTTTTTATTCAGTCAACCAGATCTAGCATTTTGTAGTGAATTTGATTTCGAAGTAAGACACATCAAAGGAAAAAAAATAAAGTTGTAGATGCCCTAAGTCGGAAGACTAATAGACTTTTTGAGATAAGTGTTAGCAAAGAAGAAAACGACATCGAACAAAGAATAAAATCTGGAAGCTGTAATGAAACAAAATACATCAAAACAACAACATAATTACAAGAAAACGTAGAAACACGGAACCAAACAAATTTGGGTTTAGATAAAAATGGGCAGCTAAGGTTCAACAATAGCGTGTACGTACCTAATTCAGTTGAATTAAAATCAACAATTCTTGACGAATTGCACAAAAGGTCGTATTCTAGTCAGCCAGGATACCACAAAATGATAACAAACTTAAGAGAAAAAAAATATTGCCCTAACATGAAGAGTGAAACAACTGAATATTTATCTAAATACATAGATTTTCAACAGTAAAGGTTGAACATCACCATCCATCTAGTCCGTTACAGTCTCTACCTATACCAGAATGGAAGTGAGAGATTATCTCCTTGGACTTCATCACAGGTGTTCCTAAGAATCAAAAGCAAAATGACTCGATTATGGTACTGATTGATAAACTTATCAAATTTGCACATTTTATACCTATGAAATCTACTTATAAAGAAATTAATATTGCTGGAAATTTTATGAAAGAAATATTTAGATTGCATGGAATTCCTAAGATGGTGATCTCAGATAGAGATGTCAAATTTACGTCAAATTTTTGGAAGGAATTGTTTGCAGGATTGGATATTAACCTGAATTTCATCACAAGCTACCATCCACAAATGGATGGACAAACCGAACGAACGAATTAAATTTTGAAATACATGTTACAAATGTACGTGAGAACGAAACCAAGTAAGTAGGAGGAGTACCTACACTTAGTTGAATTTTCTTACAATAATGACTATCAAACATAAGTCAAGATGAGTCCCTTCAAAGCATTATACAGGAGGAAATGCACAACCCCAATTAGCTGGGATAATCCAGTTGACATGCTTATGATGGGACTGGAAATGCTCCAGGAAATTGAGAAAATGGTAAAAAGGGTACAACAAAATTTAAAGGAGGCCCAAGGCCGATATAAAAGATACGTTGATTTAAAAAGGAGACACCAGGAATTTCAAATTCGAGACCATGTATATCTGAAAGTCAAAAAAAGGAGGAGCTCTCTAAATCTAGGAAACTATTCAAAGTTGGCTCCGAGGTTTTGTGGCCCCTTCGATAGTTTAACTCGAATTGGACCCGTGGCATATCAATTAACACTTCCTGCAAGCTTAAAAGTTCATAATTTTTTTCATGTTTCCTTATTAAAAAAGTATTTTCATGATCCTACTCACATCATTGATTGGAACATGTTGCAGGTGGAACCAGAAGGCGAGTTCCAAGCAGAACCTCAGTTCATTCTGGACATGAAAGAAACAATACTACGGAACATAGCCATCGCCCTGAAAAAATTGCAAAGGAATCACTTTGTCCCTGATGAGGCCAATTGGGAATTGGAGGAAGATTTGCAGAAATATTATACAACCTTATTCCGAGAGAGGAATGAACACTAAGGAACATGTTGTAATTAAGGGGGAGAAGATGTAATATCCTCAAATTTTAGAATATTAAATTCTGAGCGAACTTTGGAATAAATTTTTGTTTTTGGAAAATTCAGATTTGGAAATTATCTTCTATTTATGGCAAATCCAAATTTGGAATTTTATTTTTGTAATTAATTATTTGATGACTGTTGGGAAAATATCTGACTTGCCCAACTAACCTCTTTTAGTTTGACACATGTGAAAGACAAGCTTTTTATAAATTAAATGTTGTAATACAAATGCAACAACCAGGTTAAAAATAGCTGACCATGACTCCATGAGTGGGGAACATCTTTGAGTTGCCTCAAGGATGAATTTTACAAGTGGAAAATGTGGAATTTGACCACTAGAATCCCCTAAAAATCAGGGATTTGTAAAGCTGCAAATTTCCCAAGGAGGGAAGGAAAGACCCAAGCATAAGATGCATATAAAAAAACCATATGGAGGAGGGAGGACGTTGCTTAGTATGTTGGGGAAAGGAAATCTATTTGTTGTTATGAGCACTGTGAGTGTGAGGTCGAGGAATTTCTGATTTGTGGATGGTGACTATAGCTAAGGAGGATCATTCAGTTTATCCTTATGGACTCATGGTCAGGCTACGGGGTGAACATGGAAAGTGAACTTGGTTTTTTTGTTCTATGGTTGGGTGGAACATGGTTGTTCCATTTGGATTCCATCATCGGGTTCAGATATGTATCTTGACTTCTTTTAATTATTAATTGTTAGGAATATGATGGCTTATTATAGTGGAATGATACTGTATTGTTTAATTGAAATGTGATGATGGTATATATATATATATATATGTAAATGTGCTTAGACATAAAGAAATGGCAGAACTATTTTATTCTCCTATTAGCCATTAAATATAGTTGTACATGTATAGTTAATTATATATATATAAATATATATATCTGCTCATGCATAAAGAAATTATAGGACTATTTGTTATGTTCATATTGACCTTTGGATTTTATTGAATTGCCATTTAAATATGTACAAACACAAATACCATAGAGAATAGATAGAACGAATAACAATTTGAATACATTCTTTATTACCATATAAATATAGTGATGAAATAGAAGTATCTTATAAAATCAACCTTTGTATTCAATCGATAATTGTTCAAAATATTATAGTTGGAGTACCATAATCCAACTCCACAACTTCCTATACTGTAAACAGATTTCTAAGAAAGTATATACAGAACCTGGTTATAACTGAAGTCAATGCATGCAAGGACATGGAATTCAAATACCTTTTGAGTAAGATGATTCCTTCACCCGACTTCACCAACTTGCGCAACCTACAAAGGAAGTAAAAGGGGGGGTTTAGTAAATTGTGCTATATTGTAATTCTATGGAAATTAATAATAAGAATAAGTCAAGGACAATACTTAGCTTGAGTCTAGTGAAGAAACATATCACCACTTGTTCTTGTGTGACAATTTTTCCATGATGCATGAGGACGAGGAGTGGACCCAAAACCAATTGATGGGTACACTTGCAAAACAAAAAACGACCCCATCATTAATTTCACATATCCATGCATAGACTTCACTCTTAAAACAAAGAAAGTGAATGTAAATAACTAGCATCGAAATAGACTATGCATAGATTAAGGAAAAACGAAGCACACATTAACTATTCTTCAACCCCGTGTCGAGGATTAATAAACATAAGGAATCGACTATGGAAAAGGTCAACATTTAAACAAATATTTCCATTCTTTTCTCGAAACCACTCAGTCAAATTCCGATTTGGGTAATGATTACAGTCAGGAAGTATTATTTTGATAAGAATTCATAAGAGGTGCATAAGATGCGACATGTGTATTGTTCACAATGAATCACAAAAACTTAAATAACATTATAATAAGATCCAAATCTCTCCCGACAAAGAAATCATTTTATAACCACAGGGTACAAGCAGGTGTCATTTCAAATGATTAAAACCTTAATTATATTGCTAATTATATGCACGGAAAGTAAATCCCGAATTCACATAAAGTGTTAATACTTTCACAGAGCATAAATAATATTGTCGTATATTTACACAGAGCATAAATCGTTTATACTTTATAATCTATTACGCGGTGTATTTTAGATAACATGACTTGACATAGATATGGTAGTTATGCTAACGGCTAGGATATCCCTAGTCGTAACTTGCTTAATTACAAATAAGTGTATAACTCTAATCCAATAACGATGATAAATATGATATGCATGCAATAAATGAATAAAGATATGTCTAATGGATTATCTCGATGTCACAAGTAAATGTTGAAGAGTCAAGGAACTTTAATGTCCCCTAACAATTTTTTTTATTTATATTTGGGAAATTTGGTGTAGATTACAATTCAAATACAATAATTTCCACAACATAAAATAATATCAATTTTGAATATTCATAAACAAGGATAGAACAATTACCTTTTAATAGGAAAGGGTCGAATAAATTGGTTGCGTAAGAGACATTTTCCACCTAACCATAAGTATCTAGTCTAGATACCAACTCAAGGTTAGAATATGAGTGGACCCAGATGAAGTAACCGAGCTACAATATTATCTCTCTCTGTCTCTCTCTCATACACACACAAAACAACCCATATACTCTCATTCTCAGCCAATCCACTTAGTACAAAGAATTGCATGCATATCATCTAGCCATCAACAACTAAGGGACACTCTTCTACTCAGCCACACAACATAAGAACTATATTCTACCTCTTTACTCAACAATTACTCATGGATATTATTCCCTCTATAGTTCCTCAGTGTGGGCAAAAAGTGCTCAAATTGGTTTATTATTTTTGAGAATTTCATGCAAGAGAAATACTTGTCTCTCATGCATCAAAGGAATATAAATTCCATAGTGGGTGAATGGCTCTTGACTTTATCAGCCTCTATACTCACCCACAACCAACTATATTTCATCCCATATCTACAATTTTCTCTTTACAATGTTGATAATGGTTATTTTCTAGCTTGGTAATAGTTAGCAATGTAGAACATATCACGAGTATCTCAAAGAAAACCATGTGAGAATGTTGGAATGAATGATATAGTTATTGGGAAAATAGAGGATTAGTGGAGATTATGGCTCACATTACTATTAACTAGAGTATTGTAGGGCTCTTAGAATTCCCATCTCGATTTTACTCAAGCCACGCTCCCATAACTATGTGAAAAAGATTTCCCTACGAACCATTACATGCATTGAAAGATTGGTTTATAAGTCAAAGGAAATGGTTTCCTTTATTTAAGGAACATGGTGGAAGAAATATTAGTTCTAAGGATGACACTTGATACTAGAAAATCTATTTTATGATATGCCACCTTTCCTCTCCCCCTCTAGTTGAATCATATCACTTCTCATACTCAACACAACCATCTTGGACCATTATATATTATATAACAATATTCATATTTTCATAACTTAATTTTACTATTGTAGCTTACCACATGGTCCATATAAGTATATGTGCTTCATACATGCCTAGTAAATCACTGGTCATGACTTATCCTTGAACTTCACAAAAGAAATCCATACTAGCATATTTGCAACATCTACAAGTGTAGTCACTTCTTTAAAATTACATGGCTTGGATCCCATTGTTATAATACTAACATATACAATTTATAGATGATATAATCAATGCATTATGGGGTCAAAATTGAAGAATTACAAAATATTACACAACCATATATGTCATCTAAGGGAAATATTATCATAATGATCATTTATAAACACGGGACTTATAGCCCAGTCACTTCAACAACATGGAACACAAGTCAAAATTTATGTTTAAATCTTGTTGTTAGTCTTATATAGAGAGCTCCCTCTTAAGAAGGGATACTAGTTCTCATTGAAAGTATGAGTGGAATATCCTATGCAAACCTATTTTTTCACTATCCTTTAGTAGGTGTGTGAGGATCGTATGTTGGTTAGTGCTATGGCTTGGGTTTTTTCTTGTCTTATGTAGAGGCATTTTTCCTCTGAATGGACACAAGGACTTTTTTTCAAATGTAGACTACAAACAAAAAGTAGCTAACCATCTCAATCAACAAACTCATTGTTTCACAGCTAAAAATGAAATTGATTGAAAGCACCCAAAGAATTCTTTTAGTTGAAAAGATAAATTACTTTTCAAATGAACTAGCAGATAAATCATTCTAATGGAGGTAACGAGTTTCCTTCTTTACAACCTCTAAATTTCAATCCAACAATATGCAATGGGACCATAAGATGAAATAAGGTGCCGAACATTTTGATAAAGAAACCATCTCTTTCACTATGGGGAATATCTAAAGCTGGTTGGAATGAGATACTTAATGTAATCATTATGTATTTAAACAATTGAACTGCCATACTACACTAGATGTAGAGTGAATGAGAGAGAATGCCATCTATTTCTAGGAAACAATCTCACCCAATGGTCGCATACAACCTCAAGAATGATGCATACAACCACAAGATCCATTGAAATGTCGTGTATATTCTTTGTGTAGGTGCATATAGCCTAAATGCCAAGTGGCCTCAATAATTGATAGCGAATAGTAGTCAGGAACAAACATAACCCAATAGACTCAATGAACAGTACTCGATGGAAATTAGGCACATAATTAGAATCTTTAAGAAAACAATTCCAACAACAAATTCCTATGAGTCATGAGACATTAATTTAAACATTGGGACATAGATAGTGGAATACTTTTAATTTTTGGTATTCACACACAGTAGTAATGCAAATTGAAAATCGATTTTTGAGTAGGTATTAGAGATACGATCATAAATTTGTCATATCTCATCTTTTCTTTTTCTTTTCTTTTTTTCTTTTTTGGTAACTAGGGGAATCGTTAACAATCAAAGTATCGTACTCACGTGACATGGGGTCGAATCTTGTCAGTTATCTTATAACCCCCAGGGAGAAATCGCACCACCCGCAAGCACGTCCTCCAGATAAATCGAGGTGAGAATCGACCTTGAGACCTCTTTTTACATATTTCCTTCTATTTACATGGCACTTGCCAATCAATATACACCCCAGTGGGCAAAACCATATGCCAAATAGTCATATCTCATCTTGAAAAGACAATTGAGAACATAATATCTTAAGTTTGAGCTGCCAACAATTATGTTGATGTAATGAACAAAGATATTCAAATCATGAATAAGTAACAATAATCTCACATGTAAATAACACAATCACATAGAAACATCAAAGTAGTTCAAGATACAATGGACACCATATTTACCTTGGAAACCAAAACGGAAAAGTAACTTCAAATGTTTACTCAGTTCTCATTTCAGGGATTTCTCATTACAATGTAATTTATAGTTCTCTATGCATTTTCCTCTCTTGGAAAATAAACTGCTCTTTGGAAGTGAAAGTATAGGAACATAAAAGGATAGATGGAGTAATAGAAAAGCCAAAGGAAATGAGCTTTCATTTTGGGTTTCATAGCCTTTTCTCTCCCATTTTATTTTTCTTTAGCATTTATTTCTTTGTTTTGCTCTCTTTTATGTTATTTAGTTTTACATTTACACAAGCTTTCCTATTTTATACAACCTTTCATTAATCACTAAAATAACTTGTATTAATCACTAAAATAACTTGCAGATGTGAATCTTACAATCTATCACATTTTCTTACTAATAAAATAAATAAAATAAAATAATTGTTATCTCTCCCATTCTTATATGGCGTATGTGTATAAATCTAAATCAATGATGCTTTTATAAAATGACATATATGTCTCATTCAAAAGAAAAATATATAATGTGCATTTTTCTGTGTGGAGCTTCTTAAATATATAATGTGCATTTTTCTGTGTGGAGCTTCTTCCTGTCATTAATTATTCAGCTGGACTCTTCCTCGTTGGTGATAGTATAAATTTTATGAATCCATCGTTGGCATGCCTCCATCTACACCAAAAACCCATGAGCATGATGGCATCGTGAGCCTTTAGTGAGTTGGGGTATTATTGTTGTTAAGAAATAAATTGGGTTTGTATGAAAGGGAAGAACCATATGTGTAATGTTTACATGAGAAAACTACAAGCCTATGCATATTCAAATATTATTAATAATTTAGCCATAATGTACCATTCCAAAAAGATAATTAGTGAATCAAATTGTTTCTACATCACTAAAGGGAATGGATTTACGCAGCGACGTTTTAATAGAAAATTGAGGGTTCTCACCTTTTGATTTGTTTTACTTGTACTAAGAATATCAATATAATTAAGTGTTTTTAATTATTTACATGTGGAGTACTTATATTTCTTTCTATTTTATTTCTTGATGCGATTAACTCGATTGATTATACATTAACGTTTTACTAGAATGGAAGCCTCTTATGTATCATGTGAACTAATTTCTTTTGGACAATTTTTAAAATCAATATATTAAATATCGATTTTTTTTTTTCATTTTATTTCTTAATATTATTAACTTGGTTGATTATACATTAACGTTCTACTAAAATGGAAGCCTCATATGTATCATGTGGACTAATTTTAATTGGAAATTTTCTAAAATTTGTATATTAAATATTGATTTTTTAAAATCATGTCACATTAATTATTTAATAAAAAAAATTATTGAAAATTTATTTAGAAAAATTTTCAATTTTTTTTAATATATTTTAAATATAAATATTAATTTCTAACTTATAATTATATTAAAAATATTTTATATTGATATTGAAAACTAAATTATCTTATAAATATAGATTTTAAATTGATCATAATTGTTTACCCCAAATACTAGGGGGTATTTTTTTTCTCCAGTACTTGCAATAAGTGTAATTTGAAGTGGCTTCGCACCTCCCTGTTCAAAATTGTTTTTCCCCACCCGGTCCTTCCTCTAGAATGCAACGTAGAAGCTCAGAGATCACTTTATACTCATGTAAAAAAAAACTGCATTTTCCTTACAGTTTATATAAATAATAATCATATTATATATATATATATATATATTACAAAATAAAGTTGAAATGTGAATATAATAGATAGAAATAATGATGATATGATAATTCAATTATGGTTAAATGTTAGTAAAAAACATATTTAATCCATGATAATAAGGGATATTGTCTTTCTTGTAAATATTGTCTAAGTCAAAAATCCTTAAAACAAAATTGGTTATAAAGAAAAACCTAAAATTGCTTATAATTGACTAAGAGCTCACCTTCTTTGAACATAATAAAATAAGTTAATATCCAGAGACACAAAAAAGTAGAAATGTACCTCCTTACGAACTACCAATTGCCAATTGCAAGAAACATGACTTTAGGATCACTTCAAAGAACACTAATTTTATTAAATAATAACAATGAGTCAATTCATATTCATTAATAATAGCTAATAATAACTATCCTCAGTACAAATTAACAAATAAACTATTGTAAACTTTTCCCCCTTAAAAATATATAATACTTTCTTACACGATAACTTTAGCAAATGACATTTAATGGTTACATGAAGGTCTTAGGTCTGGTTGATAATGGATATCATATTATCAAATCTAGCTATTTGGAGGGTTTCATTGTGTAAAGAATCCAACTAGTTGGGAGAAGACACTCCAAAAAAACTAGTCATGTTAAAGGTTGATATGACCTAGGCCATAAGAGTGTTCTTATCTTAACTAAAAATACATATTTTAATGTTGGGAAAGAGATTCTCAATGATAAGTTGAAGTCTATCAAAATCTAACAATTTGTTTGATTTGGTGTGTTTCCTTTGTTTTTTTTAACTACAATGTATTGATTTCAACAATGAAACAACTCAAAACAATATGGTCCATTGATTTCAATGATAATGTTATTATGAAAATTTATTCAAGATATTAATTGAAGAAACAAAAAAAATGATTCAATGCATTTATCAAGTGAAATATATTGTACAATAACAAAATGAAAACCAATTTCAAAATACATATTCTAATGTTGGGAAAGAGATTCTCAATGATATGTTGAAGTCCATCAAAGTCTATTAGTTTGTTTGATTGTGTGTGATTCCTTTTTTTTCATATTAAAACTCTTACAATATTAAGAATATAGAATGCCTTAAAACCAAAAAAATGCAAAAGAATAAAACACAATTATGAAGAACATAAAAAATAATATTAATATCAAGATTAAAATGTTTGAAAGGTTTTCGAAATCAATTTATTTTTTTATATGATCATTATGAAAACATTCAAAATATTCTAGGTAAATGGAAAATCTACATATGTGGATAAAATAAATCATGACCATTTAAAGTTTTGACATGGATAGTTTTGAAATGGACTTACTTTCTATATTATAAATGATTTCTAGTAAATTTCAAATGATTTGTTTCATCTCAAACATATATATATATACATATACATAATGATAATCTTCTGTAATTTTCACACGATCATTTATATGTACAATTATCTTATATCCATCCTAACTATGGATCTACCAAGCACAAAGAAACATCAAATATATAAAGTTACAAATATACCTATTTAATAATAATAAAATTACATATTTAAAGTTTTGTTTGTATATATTTTATAAATATAATTATTCATAAACACTTATTTTAATATTTTTTTATTAATATTTAAAATATAAGTGACTAATTATCTTAGCTTTAGGGAATTGCTTACCTTTTAAGGATTCTCAAAATAATGAAAACTAAATTTATAGTATTAAATTTAGGAAAAATAATTATTAAAATTTTAATCCATTTCTATATTAAAAATAATCATTTCATTCATTTCAAATTATAATTTTAATAAAATTTCCATAACAATTTTTTATAATAACAAATCTCACAAATAAAATTACAATTCTTTTATAATAACAAATCTCAAAAATAAAATTACAATTTAAATAAAAATGAGAGAACCCAATTCTAAATAATAAGAAACCTAAATTAAATAGTAACAAACATAAATATTAACAGAAAAATTAAAATATTTAACCTCCAACAATAAAACCTTGGTCAATGGTAAAATGCCTATCACTTTAAAATATTGATCCTGAACCCGGAAAGGAAGATAACCTTGAAGGGCACCTTCACTCGCTACTCATACGAAGTAGTTTCATCTTAAACAAACCGAACTATTCGTTTGTGATCCAAGAAATCTGATTTCTAACTTTTAGATGATTTATACAAATTGGTCCAGAACGAGGTTCCACCCAAGAAAGTTTCTCCTGAATATTTGAAGCTCGTTATATGAAGAGCAACACAGCATTACATTTAGAACAAGAAACGCTCTTATGAGAGAGCTCGAAAGTTTTCATTGGCATTCATACTTGCAAATGGACATGGTAGTTGTTTGGCTTCGCTTATCTTTCCTGACAATAAATTGGAACCTGGAGGTTTCTATTTTTTATTTCAATAATCATAGTTTTAAGCATATCCATTACATATAACACGGAAATTGTATGCCTAACAATCCAACCCCAGACATTGAAGAAGAAAGCAACTAAGTAGTCCTCAGGAGACAAAAGAAAGTGAAAATGTCTATGTTGTTTGGATAGCGCGGTTCTTATCTGTTATGCCATGGAAAACCTCGTCGTCGAAGCTGCCATGATGATATTGAAGTCCTAGATCCGCGGGAGTACCCTCATTATACGCGCCGCAGCAATATTCTTGGTAGATGGATTAGATGCAGTAGCACCAAGCATATATCTTGCTATTTTTCTTTTCCAAGGAAAACTTGCCGCTGAAAATTCTTGCTGACTTTCTTATTTTTGAGAATGATACTGAATGTAAACTTCTCTGCCATGAATCCTTGATTACCTTGTCTTGCCTGATTACTTTTCTTAGAAGCTACATAGAGTTGGGCAGCAATCAGGACAGCCAACTTGGATATCCACTTCTAAATGTCCTACACACTTAAGCCCATGAAAATCAACTACTAAAACTATCCTACCAAATTAAATATATCTTATTCCTTTAAAAAAATTCGTTATCATTTATGTAGATTTCTAGCTAATCATCATAATCAATGGTGCGAGCCAGGATGAGCTGTGCAGCCTATAATTGGACTACGGTACATCGGATAAAACACAGCCATAGCGTTTTCGTTAATATTTCTACCGCTTATCTCAACGACCATTTTTCCGGGAGAATATTTTTGGACCGTTACTGATTTGTACTCTCGGATACAAGATCAAGCCACCGACTTTCTCTCGATGAATAACATCCTGGTACGACTTGCATTCTGGAATTAAAATAACAAGCCCTATTACTCGACAACGGATCAAGTTCACTTTCTTGTTTTAGAGAATGATACTGATTGCAAACTTCTCTGCCATAAATCCTTGATTTGCCTGTCTTTCCTGATTACTTTGCTTACCCTGGCAGATAGATAGAGTTAGGCAGCAATCAGAACCGCCAGCTTGGAGGTTCGCCTCTGAACCTCCTACACACTGAGCCTAAAAAACTAAAGCGCTAAACATAACCTGTTGGCAAATTCAGTGGACAGAATGCAGTGGATGCTTGTCATTGATGACAACAGTGAGGATGGCAGAATGAGAGATTTGAAGAGGATGGAAGATGGTGACTGTCGGATCCCATCCAAATTTTC